>PVKM010017802.1:0-25550 GCA_004027735.1 Carollia perspicillata
TGGAAATGAAAAAGCAGGAAGGGAGCATCCATCCTTTTTCCTCGTCACCCTTGCTCATCACTAGGCATTTTCCGCACTCTAGTATGCTGCTTCGAAGTTTATTCATTGATTATTAGAGATTCCATTCAGATGGACTCTTTGTTCAGGTGAGGATTTTAGTCACCCTGCCCACTGGGGAAACTTGACTAGTAGAGGTTTTCCCGGAAATGTCACAGGAATTAATTCGCCCAGTAAGCTGATAGGGTTGGAGAAATCCCCTGTGGAGGGCCAAAGGCTCCATCTGCAGCCGGTTCTCTGACCTGGCCACAGAACATGTCCAGCCCAGGAGCCCAGTTCCCCTGGAATGTGGAGCCCAGGTTTCCTGGTGCTCTAATTGCTTAGAAGAAGGAAGAAGGGACAGAGAAATGCAGTCTGTTGTTGGGCCCATGTAGATGAAGGCGGTGGGGAGGGGAGGGTCAGAACTTACACACCACTTCCTTAAGACTGTGGGTTTGTTGGAAGAAGTGAAGTAGAGATGAGGCATATTTGCTACTCCAGTTAAAGTTGGGAAACAACAAGTTTCTGTAATGGCCAAGGTTACAGTTAATTAACCTTGGCCTGGACTAGAGATCTCCTATTATCCCTGTACCATGCTGAGATAGGACACATGGTATTTGCGTGTGAAAGGAAACTTTGCTCCCTTTTCCCAGCCAGCCCAGTCACTGCATAGGTTTTGAGATGCAAAGAACACAGGTTTGTGGTGTATATTTCACACGAGGCAAGTCTCTAGATTATTTTTTTTGTTAAACATAGAGTACGGCACAGAGGAAAGCTGTGTACATGAAATGGAAGGAAAACATGATTAGGGATCAGCATCTCCCCTGATATCCTCTTAGTTGCCTACTAGTTTATTCCCCACTGAACCCTGGCACCACTTATATCAGCCAAAGAACAAACCCACTGTGGAAACTTGTGTCTACTTTAGAAGAAGATCCTAACTTAACCTCAAAACTACATATTAATTCTGATTCTCACAGCCAGAGTATGCCAGACTTTGGGGAGGAGTAGCAGAGGGTGGAAATGGAAAGGACTTGGGTGTAAGGGTCTGCACTGGCGATGACTGGGAAGGAATGAAGGGTGTTAGAGGCAAAGATCTATTGAGGCTGTTGAAAAGTTATGTCGGGGCAAGCCACTGTTGAGAGTCAAAACTGGCAAGAGAGGAAAGGTAGTTAAGCTCCGTGTAAAAAATACCTGAGATCTTCCAGTTTGAGAAATAAATTTGTGTTGTCAGGCTTGACTACCCTTCTGGAACACGAAGGCTTTGAAACACCTGCACGCTGGAACATGTTGACTTTGTACAGGTGGGTCATCGCGTGTGGAATAGCTCACCTGGCTTTCCTTGTACCGGCAGAGTCCATTGGCTTGGGTTTTGTAAACGATTCCCCTGGAAATTATTCTCTGGTGGCTTCTTGCTGAAGAGACTGTCATGGTGGTCAGTGGAGAGGGGCAGGGATTGGAGGGGAGCTGGGGATACTTACTTTTGACATTAGTTACTTGTTGACATTTCTTCCATGCTCCAAGGATGCTTCCATTAAGGCCAATCCACAGAAGAACTTTTGTTTTTATGATGCTTTAAATAACATGAAAAGAAAACCAATGTTCACTGGAATTTGATAATTTAATATGTGTACATAAGAGTACCTACCACTTGGCTTAATTTTAGATCATTGGTGTCATTATTAGGTAAAGTTGCTTACTTTAGGTTTTAGGAAATAAAGATCCTGCTAATGCTTTATCTTTTTGGTAAAGTCTTTTCTCTTTAGGAGATTTTCAACAGAAATACACATTTGTTGTGCTGTATGTGTGAACGTGGATTTTTTAAAAATATTCTGTTCAGTCAATGGTGTGGTCTTTTGCAAGTTTTTAAACTAAAAAATAAGGGTTAATAATGAAGTGTTCAGCCATTGCTGCCATTATCATAAAACTGAACATACTATGCATATTAAAAGATTTACTGCTGGGAAAGTAAAATACAGTTATGTGTGCAGGACTTGCTAATGAAGGTGAGCGTGCTTCGTCTTCTGGTCTGCACACCAGCACCCGATGAAACAGATCAGCGCAGAAAAGGGAGAGAGTTCTCATCCAAAGAATTTCTGTCTGCTCTTTTCTCTTTGATCTCTCTGTCTCTCCTCCAATAAATATGTAAACTTTGCCTGGATTTTGCCCTGGTGTTTGTTGTAAAGAAGAAACAACATCAAACAACACAAAGTATGGGTCGCTGCTTTGGAAACGTGGGTGTTAATGAATACTGATGTTAGATAAAATGCCCTCTATCGGAATATCTCTGAGTTATTGAGCACTTTGAGGAGTTGGTATTTAAAGTCATCACTTTAGCTTTTATTTTAGCTCTGTAGTTCCCCTTCTTTTAAAGAACATATATGATGGCCTGGAACAGAGAATGCTGCTAATTTTTAGAGCTAATACCGATAAAGTTGCTTTTTGTAGCATTTTTCATGAGATAGTAGACTGAAAAAATGGTTATATTTAAATATTGCACATGACTTTGATGATTCTTTAACTGAGCGCTTGAAATACAAGTTTTAATTCGCTTGTATTAGTTTCGCAGTCGAGAAAGTATTCTTTCAGATGCTAAGTGTCTATTTGTAGGTAGTTACAATTTAAGATCAAAAACATAAAACACAAAATCGAATAGTACAATTTTTGCAATGTTATTTGATCCTGGCTTTTACTTATTTGTCAGTACTGTTGCTTTAATGGGATGACTGGCCAGAAGTTAAAATGGATGTTTTCATTACTTGCAGAATGTAAACAATATCCTTCCAAAATGCGTTCTGAATTATCATTTTGGAAGGTGCAAAAATTATAAACTATGTAGCACACCCTGAAATACATAAAACAACTTTTCAATACATGTAATTGTATTTGTTTGAGTTAATTAAATGTAGTCCAGTCACTGATGCTTCATTTTATCTCTCTAATATAAATAAAATTTCATCTATCAAGAACTTGACACTTGCCCTAGATAGACAAGAAAAAGCTCCAGAATAACACAATTAGGTCATTAAGAAAGTTGCATGGGTGGGAAATAATAATCTAGCAAAAAAAATGGCACAGGTCTTTTAACAAGTGGTTGGTTCAAAACTGCTGAGATCTTAAACCAAGTCTCATAGTACAGTCATCTATAATTTCAGTCAAATAAGAGAGTTGGTGCTTAGAAGAATTCTAAAAAAAAATTTTTTTAATCAATAAGATACTCAGCCCAGGAAAGTCAGGCTTGCTGCAGTGTAGGAGGCGTTATGATGAGTATAAGTAGGTGGTATTTTTTGCTAGTCATCCCATAGTGAAAAATAGTACACTCTAACAAATGTCATATTTTTAGCAATCTGCCTTGCATATTCATTTCTTGGCTTAGAAGAAGGAAACATATTTGTGAGTACTGAATTATTGGACCTGTTTTACATCCAGAGGAATTATAACTTCTCTCCATCCAGGTCTAGTTCCAATTCTCTTCTAGTACGAGGGCCAGTCATGAAGATGTAGCAACCATTAACCTTGATTTCTTTACATACAAAAAAATAGGCTTGTTTCATTGAAGTTGAGATGAATTTCAAGTAGAAGTAGAGAAACATGCTTTTTTAAATGCCTTAGGGGCAATGAGGGAACACTTTTGATATGAGTGGAAAAGAATTAAGAAAACTACTTTTGAGGTAAGTTCTGTAAATGACAGCCATAGAAGTTGTTAGTGGTCCACTGTCATCACTAAGCATATACTCCAATCTCCACACTGGCTGTTAGAGCTTTGCTGATCTACAGACTTTACCAGTTGAAAATACATCAAATTTTGAAGGTCCACTTAAAAAGAATATTTGAAGATTTATGGATTCAAATTCACAGCTTTACAAGATGGCTTAATCCTGTAAGACAAAAATAAATCAGCATGTGTCTTTAGGGGCATTCCTTTTCTACGATATTTAGTGCTTCTCCTACTGTATTGGAATTTCAGCTAAAATACGATTTGGCAGAGCTTACGACTCTCAGTTGCTAGGGAAAATGACCATGCACTTTTGTTTAAATCTCTGTGAAGTTTTTGAGTACATGCATTTAAATAGGTCAACTGTATAAATGAATTAATGTGTATGTATCAAAATAGACGTTTATACATTTAATTGTTGAGAACTGTGCTTGGTTTGTGGTAAAATTCTCAGCTTTTAAATCTCTGTGACTAAAAGTCAGCTATATTGTTTTATATAAGTGTAGATTTTAATATACTAACATCTAAGTTTCTATTTGACTACTTTGTCTCTTTTCTTTTTCATGACAAGTGTTTAGAAGCATGAGATGATCTTATAACCTTAATAAAACTTACTAGAGACATCGAGGGGAACCACAGAATGAGCACATTTGAAGATTACCATCCATCCCTTTAGAATTACAGACTTGCACCCTAAATGTTAAAAATAGCATCCTGACTCGGGAATTTTACTGGTCCTCCTAGACAATATTATTGTAGATTCACTCTGAAAAATACCGTAAACCCTGCTCATGTTTTGCAGCATTGACATGGCTTTGTTGGTACTAAACAGGTTATCTAGAGGGTTCTATGCCAACTTGACATCAGAAACCTTTAACAATAAGGGATTTCATTATCCAGCCAGAAAGGCTTTAATTGCCATGGCGATGTCCATCTGTGAAACAAGAGCTCAAGCTTTAGCCATAGATATTAATTGAAATAATCACCCCAGACCAAAATTAAGTCCAGCAGGAATTAGAAGTCACTGGCACCCCCAAGAACTAAAGCTCTCACCCCAAATCTAACAATTTGTCACCATTAGGGGGATTGACTTGTGCGGTGGAAAAGGCACTGAGCCTGTTGACGTACAGGCCCTGGCTCTGCAGTCTGCCGGAGGTGGCATCTCGGGCACGTGTCACAGTCCTTTGCCTCGGGTTTCTCAGATGGTGGTGGTATGGCAGGGTGGGAATTGAATTTGATTTGTGGCCATCGTTGTAATCATTTTTAGCTGGAGAATTTGTTCAAAAGATGTCTTCCAAACACCCACAGTATCTGAAACCAAGAAAAGGGGAAGAGAGGGTGGGGGCTCTGTACACTCCCCTTCCCGCTGGCCCTGCAGTTGGCCCCAGGACACTGCCTAGACCTGTAGGACAGAGAAGCACAGGTGAACGCTTCAGAGCATGGGTCTCTGATCTTGTAAGTGGGAGAACTTTTTTGAGAATGACTGTTTCTTGTAACCTCCTAGTTAAAAATCATTTTTTCAAAGTGATAAAGTTAAAATAGCTTTTTTTAAAAAATTCCCAAATATTACCTTTTCTGAACATCATAATAGGTTTGTCTGGTGACAACTGTATGCTCATTTTATGGGTACCAAAATGAAGACCCAGAGAAATCCACTGAAATGCCTGGGGCCACGAGGTGAGTAAATAGTGGAATGAGAACTCAGACCTAGGCCCTCGATTTCCAAACACTATGCCCTTATCCAGCATGTGGGCCAGAACTGCAGGAAGTTCATAGAACTTCTGATGGCAGAAGTTTCAAATAAAAGTGCGGGCATTTGAGCAATGGTCAGGGTATTTACTCTTGTCACAGAATAGTGCCCACACTTCACGTTTTATTTTTGACTAAGATCCTCATTCCTGATCAGTTTCTTTGAACCGAGTTACCATTGGTTGATATTTGTAAATAAAACACCAAAAGAAAATGATAGATAAATCATGAATTTAGGCCACTGGAAAACAGTTTTATAGCCTTGTACCAATCTTTTAAAACAAACACTAAGAATCCTGTCTAACTCCACTAGTCTCCCTCATTATTCTACCTCTTGGATCACTGCAAATAATTTTGAGTTTGTTAGAGCTGTAAATTGGACTTAACCTCTATCATGGCTTTAACAATCCAGCTTGGAGTACATTAATTATTGGTCTTGAAATAAAAAAATAGATCTGAATGATTATACTTACATTAAAATTATTACATGCTTAGTTTTTACAATACCCCCAAAATCTGGAAATAAATAACATAATTTAATCCATAATAAAACTAAAATTCTCAATAAAATTTTATAAAGACTTAACCTAATTAATTGTGATTGTAATATAAATTTAGTTTTGAATCTGATGTGATTTTTTTTCTGTCATTGTTTCCAAATTTTATTTATACTGGGGATTACAAATGATGATACGCAGATAACTCAATATTATTTCGGAGAGACATTTCTTTTATATTCATCATGGGGTCAATATTGAATAATACCTTTTTTTGAGGAATGCTTTTCCAAACCTTTGCAAGTCGCAACATTTAAGAGTCTAACTAAAGGGTATGATTTATCTAATAACACATATTTTCTCCCTAAGAACTGTCATTTTCTTGCATCTCTTCCCTTTCATCATCAGAACTCGGTTTTGGCATTCCCCTAGAAGACTCTCAAAGAAACACAGTTTCTATCACTCACCAAGTGACTGCTGAGTGACATGGAGAGGAGAGTGTAATCGGGCTGAGCTGAGTTTTGCCTTCTGGGTTGTGGATCAGGTTGACTTAAACTGCCAGGGCCTTGCATAAGCATATCTGCTTTGTCAGTGTATCAGCTGAATTATTAATGGCTGTATGTCTCAAACGTTCTGGTTACTCTGAAAACAGGTAAAAGTGCAAACCTGACCTTGGTAAGAGCCCAGAGCCTACTGTATTCTTCTTTTCTGGAGGCATGTAGAGCTTCCTTAACTAACCCCCACATTATCATTACCTAACTTCTTTTCACATTGGCTTTGAAACTCCCATATATTTTATAGAGTGGTTAGAAAAATACATATTATATACCTAAGATAAAAGAGCCTTTGATTCTTTCTTGGGTAAAAACAACTAATTCAGCTGCCATAAGCAAGATTTTTTGGTGTGAAATATGCTATATACAATAAATCAATGTCATACATGGAAAATACTGTTATCACTGTGATTCCACAGCTCTATATCTGCTCGGAGTATATGAGTCTTTTAAAACCCAAATCAGAAGGAGAAGCTGGCTAATTGAAGGAAAGAAATAGCTTACTTAAGACTTACTGCATTATGTTCTGGGTTTCTACCTTCCTCTCAACGTGGGAATCATGAGAGAGACATTATATCTAGTCTGAGCACTGGGATTAGTTAGACTTCTAAGAAACTATTTGGTATTTAATCTTATGAACCCTTTCAATCATAAAGCTCATTATATTCCCCCCTTTGCTCAAAAGCTTAGAGGCAGATTTGTGGCCCATCTCTAACAAATATACTTGTGACTTAACCTAATTCCTAGCCTCAAAATACTTTCACTACTCTTAAGTACTTTTATAAAGAATTAGTGGTTATAAATGATTATATACCTAAAGATTATTAAGATCTTTGCAGAGACTCAGTTATTTTCATAATGTTTCAGTGGACATGCCTCAGTATTTCACATCTCTTCTGAACAGCTTGACCCTCTGTATGTATTTCCTTGAATTTGCCAAGGGCTGCAAAGTTCAGAGTTTGACATGCTGTATGTACCCGTGCTGTGGGTATGGCTTCCACCACGCTGCATATAACAGCTTGTAAACCTGTTTGCCACAAAAGGACCCCCACTCAACTCCTAGAGTAAAAGACAGCTCCTAGCACTTGCATGATCAGAACCTTTATTTGTTCTAAGACATTCTATCTGAAAGACACTATTATTATTGTTACTGTAATCAAATTGGCCTTTGTGGAAAACTATCACCCGCATTTGTAAGTCTCTGCCTTTTTAATGCCTATTACTTTTGCCTGGTGTGGAGACATTATTTTATGGTGCGTTAAAATTAATGAGCTCATTATAATCAGCATTTTGTTGAACTTTTTTCAGATCCAGTTTGTAAAATCCATGTTTTGATCACTTGATTGCTCGAAGCCACAGAGGCAGTTAGACTTTAAATACTTTATCTCATTTCATCGGGTTTTTAAAGTTTGTGCTTAGTCATGGTTCTAAGAGTAAGCAGTTCTGTGCACCGTCTTGGGTCTTAATGATGAAGAACCTCATCATTAAGTTATTCCTGGGAGAAATTACAGGCATGTTATAATTATGGATGGGAATACATAGCTGGATTAAGTTAAACATATTTTTTGGTATGTGGCAAGTGAAATTGAAATTCATTCTCTTCTGAGTACAATTACCAAGCAAACCTTTCATTTTATAAATACAAATAGGTTGCTACATATGTATGTATAAATAGATATAATATTTGTTTCACTTGATTCCTAAAACCAGAGTAGCTCTTAATATGTAATAAATAAAAACACAACTGACCTAAAAATGTTTAACATTTGTAACTATCAATGTTTCTTGTGTGTTTTCTTTTAATGTATTTCCTATTTACATACCCCTGAAAAAAAATCAGAAACATTTAGAAAGGTATGATTCAAATGTGCTAAAAATTTAGTATTATATGTGATAACACACTGTCTTAGATGATTAGTGAATGCTATACTTCAAGTTGATTTCGTAGACTTGCATTCTAGTAAAATGATTTGTGAATGGGCTCAGAGTATAATGTTTTTACATTTTTTGTATCCATGTCAAATGTTTCACGAGATGCACTACCCATTTTATATTAAACTCCGTGATCATTCAAAGTCGGAGTGTGGAACTCCAGTGTTGTCCAGCACACACAGTGCGATTAACGCGCCACAGACTGAAATCTCGTTTTTTCCACTTTTGGTTTTCTGATGAATCTCATTGCAGTACAACTGAATAAAAGTAACGAGGAGAAACATCAACAAAAATTTGGGCAAGTTAACAGTAGTTTAAAGCTTCATTGAAAAAGAAGACTTGCTTTAAGATCATCTGTGCAGGAAGGGGAACTAAGGATGGGTGTGGATAAAAGAACATGGCCATATGTTAATAATTATAGAAGCTGAGCGAGGAACACGTGGGGCTTATTTAGATTATATTCTCTGCCTTGATGTTGGAAAATTCTCCATAATAAATGGGTCGGGCATTGCTCCACGAAGTGAAATGTCGTGGGTTTGATCCCCGGTCAGGGCGCATGCGTGGGTTGTGGGCTAGGTCCCAGACATGCAAGAGGCAACTGACCCATGTTCCTCTCCCACATCAATCTTTCTCTCTCTTTCTCTCTCCCTTCCCCTCTCTCTAAAAAAATGAATAAATAAAATCTTTAAAATAAACAGTAGATATTATGCTCACACCTCAAGAGAACATTTGACTTGGCCTGATATTCTGTCCTTCTCTTTGATTTTAAATAACCCAGTGTCTCGATTTTACATGGCAAGACCTGTGCTTCACTGTGGTATTTTGTTTCTTTAGCGTGTCACCATTCATTTCCAAGCTGGAGCTCTTAGGGTCCTTTTCCATTTATGCCACGGACTCATCCTACTCATTGGATTGATCAGCAAGCCATCATCCTGTATAGTCTGAGTTCTCCCCACCACACCTTCCATTAACTTCTCTAATCTAAAACTTTGTCTAATGTTCTCTTATTTCAAGAAGTACTCATGTTTCTTTTGGGCAGGGGGTAGGCTGCAGTGACACTGGCCATACTGCAGTGAATTCCAATCTGACTTTGCAGCTGTGGCCCTAGGATTAGGGGTGGAGTTAGAATTACTGTGGATGGACTTATACATTCTCTTTCTTAGTTTTGGTAAGTCATCTCAGTGTAATTTGGGGAAGAACGGAGGTGGAAAAAAGACTGGGACTGATCCTGAATGAAGAGGGATGTGGAGATTTTTAGAAATGCCCCAAGGTTACCCTCAAAAATGAAGAAAAGATGGGTTTTGGAAGCTAGACATGATAATATTCACTGATTAGATATGACTAGAGCATTTAAATTTGGGGAAAGGAAACGATGGGTTATTTAGAAATAATAATGATACATTTTGGTTTTCTAGCTTCATGAAACCATTGCATTATACTCTCCCGGAACCATGAATTGTGTCTGACAATTTTCTTAGCTGATTTTCTGTATTTTTGACAGTTTGATCAGATTTCTCATAGTCGAAAGTATTCTCTGCCTCTGGGAATTTACCAGCTCTGTCTCTGTAAGGTGGCCTAAGGACAGTGTGCTAACGGAGAAAGAAACCTAACTAGGAAGAGAGGCAGGTCTAAAAGGAATCTCAAGAAAGATAGGCCCAAGTGTTTGTTTTCTGAAATGCATATTTATCTAGTGAGCTTGGTTATTCAGTGACCTATAAATTTCAGCTCTTTGTTCCATGGCTTTGAAAGGATTTTATTTTTGTTATCCTTAGTCTTTCAGTAAGTTACTTAGTCATCACAGCTGTGTTTTAGCTACTCTGTGGGGCTTATAACATGGGGTAATAAGAGAAAGGTAATGTTGGTATTTATAGATCAAAGTGGGAAGGCGGAACCGACATCTGTCTGAAGATGGCTGGTGATAACAATAGCTAGGGAGTGATCTTTTAAGAAAATGCTGTTTGCAGGAATGGGAGATTCTAGGAAGCAAGATCTGTTAATGGTTCTTCAAAGGACATTTTTCCTTATTAAGTAACCAGCCAGCTTCCTGAAAATTTCTAACTCGTCTGCCTCTCTTCAGCCTATTCAATAAGTACTCTACATTCCAGATTTCCAGGTTTCCTTTTTAGAATAAGATAATAATATTTAGTCCTGCTTGAAAGTCTTCATTGATTTCCTGTTGCTTACTTTATAATCCACACTCTTCAACGCGATACAACGCGATATTGAGATTGGTCATTTCCAGGCTATCTCTGACCACTGTCTTACCTACCTCACACACACTCACACACACACACACATACACACACACACAGGCACAAAAGTAGGTTTGTAAAGGTCTCCGTGCCAAGTTGTCCTTGAGTATAGCAAGTAGACTACAGGAACGTGTAAACAATGAAGGCCAGCAATTTGTGGCCTCAGGAGATTGTACCTAAGTGCACTGTGCCACCGCGACCTCCTTTTGAGTTAATCAAGCTATTGTAACAGTCTCAAACTGCATATCTTTTCCTATTTAAACAACAATAAACCTACTTTTGCCCATCCCTGTATATATGTTCATGTGTATATATGCACACACACAGGTACATGTACCACATATGCGCACGTCCTACCTCAACTTCAATGAATCGCTCACTTCTCTTTGATCACGCCAGTTCCTTTCCCTTCTTTGTAATATGTCATATGCACTTTTCAGGAATACAATTCTGTTTCTTTGCTGAGAGAATTCTTACTGACTGATACTTAGTCCCCGGAAGGAATGGTCGATTCTTCCTTTGTGTTCCTACACACTTTGCACATTTATCTCCATCAGACATTCTCCACTAAATTGTATGTTGTAGAGAGAATGGTCTTTGTGGTACCACTCTTCTGAGGCTTGGTGAAAACTGTTTAAGTGGTGGTATAAACTGCATATTCCTGAGTGTTCTGAGTTTCCTTGAAAAAATGTAAATATTTTTGACTTGTTAGAGATCAAGTCTTATTAGTTAAGTATATTGTTATTATTTTTTTAATCTGCCACAATCTCATGTTTTTGTTTAAGCTATAAATTATGAAAGAGAGATGTTAAAATTTTCTGTTATGATGGTGTTCTTGCAGATATCTCTACCTTTGCCTTATATATTTGAGACTACATGATCAGATAGTTGTAAGGTTAGAATTGTTATATTTTCCAGATGAATTGGGCCCTGTATTATTGTAGTGACACTCTACCTCTGGCAATGATTTCTGTCATAAATTTAATTTTTCTGATTTTAATGTAGCTATTCCAGCTTTAACTAATATCATTAAATTGTTACCCAACTTTATTTTGGTTACTGTTTCTGATACACACACATACACTTTCTGATATACACACACACACACATATATACACACTATACTATATATAGTATACACACATATACTTTCTGATATATATATATGATATATATATACTATATATAGTATATATAGTATAGTATATATATTTATTTCATCCTTTTATTTTCAACATCTTTGTATAGTTAAGTTTTATATTAATCTCTGGTTAATAGCACAGAGCCAGATTTTAGAAATACATTTGGTTTGCCTTACCATTTACCAAATTTAGCTTATTTGTATTTATTGTAACTTGTGGTAGATTTGAATTTTTTCTACTGCCTTACTTCCTGATTTTTCTTTATTCCAGAAACCACTTTCTACTGTCTGAAGTATACATGGTTGTAGCAACTACTAGTTTTTTATGGGTTGTTTTTTTTTTAGATATCTTGTTAATATATCTTTGTTTCACCCTTATGTTTGAAATATTTTTTTTTCTGGATATATAACTCCAGATGAATAGATTTGTTTTTAGAATACTGATGGTATTATTTCAATATCCTCTTCCTTCCAATATCTTAGTCCAAATGTCATTTTGTAGAGATAGGGCTTCTGGTTAGCTACTTCAAAGATCTTTTTTTTTCTTGCCATGATAGACCTATTCGTGATTTTCTTTTTATTCATCTGGATTAATATTATATAAGTTTTCTAAATCATTGTGAATGAAAAATATTGGCTGTTTTTAATAGAGATTGCTCAAACTACTTTATCATCTTTTTTTAGCTTTGTTTAGCTTAATAGTTTATTCCTTTTTTATTGCGGAATAGCATTTCATTTTATGGATGTTCTTCAGTTTGTTTACTCATTCACTTACTGGAGGAGATCTTGGTTGCTCCAGATTTTAGTGATTATGAATAGATGTGTTATAAACATTTGCATGCACATGTAAGTGTGGACCTTAGTTTTTAACTCAGTTGGAACTACCCAGGAGCATGACTTCTGCATTATATAGTAAAGGTATGTTTACCTATTAAGACACTTGCCTAGCAACTGCAACTCATGCCAATTATAATATAGCTGTTTTTAGATCATATTTGTGTATGTATATATATGAGGTTTGTTCAGGAAAAGGTCAATCATTTTTAATATAACAAGGATGGCTTGCATGACATTGATGTAACCTGGCAGCCAAGGAGAGAGGACTGCAATGTACATGCATGAACAATGACGACTTCACTGTACTAGTCAGTGGGGGTAGAAGACGCCGTTGAGTGAGCATGTGTACTGTGTGGTCGTCACATTCAAAATGACTGAGCAAGTACAGCAATAAATCTGCATCAAATTTGGCACTAATCTTGAACATTCCTCCACAGAAAGCTGCAGCTATGGGCAACTGGTGATTGGCAGTTTCATCATGACAACAAGCCATCTCATGCATGATGTCTTATGCAGAGTTTTTGGCAAAACATCAAATCAATCAGGTGACTCAACCCTACTGCAGCCTAGATTTGATACCCTGTGACTTCTGGCTTCTCCCAAAACTAAAATCACCTTTGAAAGGGAAGAGATTTCAGACTATCATTGAGATTCAGGAGAATATGGTGGAGCAGCTGATGGCAATTGGGAGAACTGTGCGAGGTCCCAAAGTGCCTACTTTGAAGGGGACTGAGGCATCATTGTCCTGTGTACAGTGTTTCTTATATCTTGTATCTTGTATCTTCTTCAATATATGTTTATTTTTTATATTACATGGCTGGATACCTTCTGGACAGACCTCCTATATATGTATGTGTGTGTATGTGCATATATATATATATATATATATATATATTCAAAGTTGTAGCATGGAACCAACTTTATCCTATCTGAACTGTGCAAAATATAAACATGTAAGTATAAACACTGAGGATTATAGACTATGTTTTATATTTTACATAAATAATGCTACATAGCATACTTCTGACATGTTAGATATTTATTACATCCTGGTTGATATATTTTAGCAATATTTGATGGTTGAACAAACTTTTATATTGGAAGAAATAGTGTTTTTTAATCTCCTATAATACTGTCTAAAAACATGAGCAAAATGATGAAGTAAGTAGTAGCCAGTTCCTATGACTAATAATTAACTATATCCTGCTTTTAATAGATTCAACATTACTATGTAGTGATGGGATGAGATGTCATCTTTGGGTCAGGTGGAAAAATTTCCTCTTTGCATTTCTGCAGTCAACTTCTAATGCATTGCACACTTAAAACATTATAGAAACTCAAGTTTTGTAGCTGAGATCTTATTGCAAACTTTGCATCTGCAAGTTGGTTTTGAATTTTGTGTGTAACATTTAGTTTAGGGAGAAATTATTTTCCACTTTCCATATGTTTGCTGTTTTGTTCCAGGAATTAGTGGCAGTAATCCTAGTTCAGCTCAATGTCAGGCTACTCGGAGGAAGAGATTCTTAGGCATCATTAGTCATCTCCTCAAAGTGTTGGTAAAATAACAAGAAACCTATGTGGTATGATTAGATTCTTTAATCTCCCTCCCTCCTAGAAAAAATGTTTCTGAATTGTCTGAAATTTCTATCACATTTTTTGTTGTTTTTTTAGATTAAATTTATTAGGGTCGTATGATTAATAAAACTATAGAGGTCTCATGTGTACATTTCTATGATTCATCATCTGTACATTGAATTGCATGCCCATGCCCAAAGTCCAGCCTTCTTCCAAGGGGGAATATGTGACCCCCTTTATTCTTTACTACCTCCGGATCCCCGCTTCCCTTTGGTAACCATCATCCTTTTGTCTATGGCTGTGAGTGTTGTTTGTTTATTTTTCTTACTTGCTCATTTATTGTTTTCAGTTTTATATCCCATATATGAGTGAAACCATGTGGTTGTTTTTATGTCTGACATATATCACTTAGCATGATATTCTCAAGATCCATCCATGTTGTGAATGATAGTATGCTATTTTTCTTATGACTGAGTAGTAGTCCATTGTATATGGGTGCCACATCTTTATACAATTATCTATTGAAGGACACTTTGGTTGTTTCTATGCCTTAGCCACTGTGAATAATGCTGCAATGAGCATAAGGGTGCATGTATCTTTGTGAATAACTGTTTTCAAATTTTTCAGATCAATGCATTCCTTTAGATTAAGAGAATACTTCTCAAACTATACCCTCATAACATCCTAGTTATCTGCAACCAAAATAGAGTGTAGGCAATGATCAATTTTATATTTTCTTTTCTATCTAAATTTTTTTAATTGAAGAAGTTTATTTTAATTGTTGTTCAAGTACAGTTTTCTGTCTTTCACTCCCATCCCAGCCCACCCTCGCAATGCTCCCCACCTCCCTCCTCCCTCCCATTTCCACCCTCCCCTAGTTTTTGTCCATGTGTCCTTTATACTTATTCCAGTAAACCCTTCCCCTTTTCCCCTGAAATTCCCTCCCCTCTCCCCTCCAGTCACTGTCAGCCTGTTCTCTATTTCAGTGTCTTTGGTTATATTTTGCTTGTTTGTTTGTTTCGTTGTTTAGGTTCCTGTCAAAGGGGAGATCTATCTAAATTTTTAAAATTGTTTTTAAATTACTTCTCTCCACCCAGAGAATAGGCTATTTTCCATTTCAAGAAAGGAAGAAGTTTCTTCCAGTTATTCCCTCTCACATCATCATGTCTGGGGTTCTTGTTGAGGCCGTTTCATAGTGTAATATAACCTTTATAAACATTTCTGTTCATGTTTCCCCTCTATAAAGTATGTATGATCTCCATAAGGGCAGCGGTCTTGTGTGCTCACTCTGTTCCTAGCACCTAGATTGGTGACGGATGTATGGTAAATGCTCAGTTGTACTAAATGAATGAAGGAGTGAACAATCGGAGGAGAAGGCCTGTGTAGGGCAACCTGGTGTGAGGTCCTGCATAACCAGAGAACAGGAAAGGCCCTCCTAACTGTATGTAGTGTGTAACAAGGAACAGGGAAAGATGAGGTGGCGTTCTGAAAGTCGGGAAGGTGATAGCTGGGAAAGGCGGCATGATTTGTATTACTTAGGGTTATCCTTGTGCCAAACCTGTGTCATTATTGGAAAAATCTCTCCTGCATTTCTCGGGCTGGACTGCACCATGGTCAAGGATGGACTTCTGGCAACTTTGTGTTAACTTCTCCAATCTGGCTACTTAACCATAGCTATATGGAGCATGGTGAGACGTCTGACCCATGCTGAGCCAATGAGATTCTCTGGTACGTGGATGAGATAACCAGATTGCCAACTGTAGTGGATCCAATATATACTTCTATATCAAATTGTTTTTGTCAATCCTCCTTTAAAATGATTCTATAAAATGTTTTGATAATATAGCTCACTTGCAAAAAAAATAGTTTAGAAAGCTCCCTTTAGAATTATTTTATAAATGCTTTGATAATATAACCTACTTATACACGACTTCAAAAATATGTGACCGTATGAAACACAAAGGAGAAATAAAAGGAAATAAGAGGAAAGCTTTTTATGAGATTCTACATATTTCATATGCAAATGCTAGGATACAGTGAATGCAAAACCTCCAACCGAAGATTGACAGGGCTGTGTTGTGTATGCCTCTCAAATGTTCCTGGTGGTGGCAGGGTATTGCGTTTCTTGCTAAACTCTAAAAAAATAATACACAGCATTTCTTTCCATGTACATAAACATTGTATTACTGGAAAATTCACTAATTGTGCAAAAATTCATTAACTTTTGCAAACAAAAGAAACAAGCATAAAAGAAATGTGGGTTCAAGGCACAGCAGAACACCACTGTGCCTCACGTTACTAGGTTTTTAGGGCTCCCCAAATCACTGTGACAATGAAAAGTGTCTTCACAAATGGAAAATTTCACTCTCGTGGGCAGTATTGCCCCAGTTGCAATATATTGGATTAGCAGATGATGAAGTAGACATATTTGGGGGCTTGCTAGAGTCTGAAATGTTTAAAAAGTAAACTTTTAGTGCACCAAGTACGGTGCACAGCTGTGAATGTGGACGCCTGCTGCTGAGAAATGAGGAAGCCAAACAGAGAGGAGGGGAAGAGTCCCCTCCTTTCCGGAGTCTCATGATTTGCCCTCGAAAGGAAACCTTGCTTCTTGCTCCTCTTCAATCTCCCCTCTCCTCATTCACATGTTAGCTTGGTTTGATTTCCCACATTTGCAATTAAAATAACTCTGTGTTACTGTCCATCTCTTATCAAACCCAGAGAAACTTGGGGAATTTCATATTGATTTCTATTTCTTGGAGCAAATAAAATTAGAGTTTATGCAGTTTTCTAAAAGCTTATACCCTAGTTGAATCAAAATGGTGCAGAAACTGGACACAAATTGTCTCTGATTGTGACCAGAATGGCCCAGACTATCAGAGGTGGCGGCAAGGCAGGGCCCGTTTGCCAAGGCCGGTGGCTTAGCCGTTCCCTACAGCTGTTTTAGCCTCAGTGAGTCCCTGCTACAGATAACTGACAGCAAGGAAACATGCTTGCTGAGCAGCTCTGATTCTCACACTTGACAGAGTAAGACTAGGTAACAGGAAGTTGGGAGTAGGACTTTGTTTATATCAACAGAAAGTTTATTCAAAGAGAGCTATGGAAATGATTTTGATAGGCCAATTCCACATACAGTTATTACCTCAAAGACTTCTGGTGTTAGTGTATAGTTTAGACTACATTGAGAAAAGCGATTTTCCCCTATCGTTTCAATTGATAAGTAGGTTAGTAGGCATTGATGTTTTTTATTTGTTCTTGAAATTATTTTAAGATCTATAGTTTCAGTTATAAATTTTATTGCAGATACACACTTCAATAGCACTGTAAAAACCTCTTATATGCCTCTGGTTTTATTTTGTCCATCAGTTTTTTGTTCATTAGGTTCCACGTATGAGTAAGATCAGATTGGGGGACAAAGGCAGGGAAAATAAAATACTGTCAACAATAAAAAAAAAAAAACCTTATGTAAGGCACTAGTAAGGATTATGTTTGATGAAATGAATATCTCTTGTTTCTATTTTTTTGCAGCTATTATTAAACTATTTTTACATTTAAAAATGTGTTTCATCTCCAACAAGGGTGTTGCAATACTAGGAACTAAATGAGTATTTCTTGAATTGATTAACCTTTGAATGAAGGTTGTTTTCTGATACTAATCTTACCGCTTTTCCCTCCAAAGTCGTTAAGAGACACAAATGAGTATGTGATTAGAAATGACCTATGTGCGCAGGAGAGATTTCTTAAAAAAAAAAAAGATTTTATTTATTTATTTTTAGAGAAAAGGGAAGGGAAGGAGAAAGAGAGGGAGAGAAACATCAATGTGTGGTTGCCTCTCGTGCACCCCTTACTGAGGACCTGGCCTGCAACCCAGGCATGCGCCCTGACTGGGAATCGAACTGGTGATCTTGTTGTTCACGGGCCCACACTCAATCCACTGAGCTACAAATAGCCAGGGCAGGAGAGATTTCTTCTTAGGTAAACCACTGGTTTCATTCAGTATTCATTTAAATAAGGTGGGTAACAGTCAGCATTCAGGTAAACATGTCATCTGCTGTGCTTTGGCTCCTGAGACCCTGGCATTATTGTGTCATACGGTTGTTGGGACGTGAATTGTTTCTCTCTGCTTCCTGGGGTGAAATTCCCGTCACCATACGACAGTCATCAGTGGAAAAGCATGTCTTTCCCAAATGACCCTTCTACTCAACTTGGCATTCTATCTTTATCTCTGAGTAGCAGGAAGTAAATGACAGTATATAAAAGTAGCACCTACAGTGGGAGCTTTACAATGCGTGCATCCAAGTTTATAAATTATATCGACTCATCAACATACTTCAACTCAGCACAGACAAATCATGATTGCTATTTTGTATTTTGCCCAAATCACACGCTTACATGTCTCTGAAAACTATATGCAAACAGAAATGTTTTATAGAAGCACACAAGGAACTTAAGGAAAATAGTATTATGGCAGTAAATCACACATATAATCCCTATATGGGAATTATAATCTTTAAGGGAGTTAAGTTTATAGAATATTTGTCTGAACATAATTGAATTTAAATAATAACTGATGGACATATTATGATAAAAGCCACCCACTTAGCCAAGTGTCCTGTACAAAAGTACTCCATACATAGTTATGGAGCAGATTTTAATTGGACTATAAGAAATCTTTACTTTCCCAATCATGGCAAACTTGCAGTAAAATGAGTTGCTGCCTGACCACGGAAAGAGAAACTAATGTAATCGCACATCCTCTGAGGAGTCAATTATGTGTCAATGTTCTCTCTCCTCACTCGGCTTTGGAGCCACAGAAACATGGATTCATTTCCAGCTCCATTTATGAGCTATGCGGCTTGGCCAAGTTATTTACCTTTGCCGAATGCCAATTTCCTCAAAGAGTAAAACGGGATTAATCACTGTACCTGCCCCATAAATGTTGCGGGACTATAATGAGGTGGTTATGTATTACTGTCACCAATGCTTGACACAGAGCTATCCATCCATGTATCAGTTATTATTCCATTATTATTGTTAATATAATATTCATGAGAGTTGGTGTGAAAGCTGAAACATGACTGGGATGTATAAAACATGAGTGTATTCACCTGTGTAGGGTGGTGGGCTCACCCTGGGAAGGGCAGCTGATGAGCTGGCCATGTGGAACCATATGGCCAGGCGGCCATGTGAAAATCGATCCTCAATGAGACTGGAGTATTGGTCTTTGCGTGGCTCTGTAGGTAGAAGTAAACGTAAGTGCTTGAACTTAATAATACCAAAAGCTCTCTCAAGGTTCTTAAATGCCGAAAGGCAGTTTTTAATTTTAAGCACTGAGAAAAGTCAATCAGCCTCTACCTAAAAATATGCATTGGAATGTGTTTTGCATGCATTAAAACCTAATTTCACATCTCACCAAGTTTAACTACTTTTTTGCTCAACTAGTCTCAGATCCTGGCCATTTTATTTATTTACAATAGAGCACATAGGTTGTTTAAACTTAGGTCTGCATTAAATAACTACTCTGCCTCTTCACGTGCTCTCAGCAATGGTGTTTCCTTGAGATATTTTAAAGTATAAAGGCTTTCACTAGAAACTTGAGAAAAGTTATAAACTATAAATAAGTTTTCTCTTGACCCACTGGGGGGAGCAAAATCTAATAGAATGAAAAAGCAAAAGTTTACTGAAATATATTTATTACGTAGTCGGCGGTCTGTATTTTACGTAGAATTTATCGCATGTATGTTTACCAAGGTAGAATTAAAACGACAATTTACTTGTTGTGCTGACATGCAGACCACTTTTGTGTGCAGTGTCCTTGTTTCATAAGCCTTATTGCTATGGCTTCGCTTTGCTAGCACACGTTATACAGGGGAATTTCATCTTTCACTTTGTAAGTAGAGAAGCTGGTTCGGGTATGCTGATATTTCAAAAATGTCAAGTGGAAACATGAATGCCTGCAAATCGGAAAACAAAGAGTAGGCATTGCCGGTGAAGTTCCTCTCCACATTTCTCAGTGGGGGGTTCAGGACAATGAGGGACAAGAAGGACACCAAGAAGTTTGACTGTGGCCCTGCCTGGGTCGGTATAATTTGTCATCAATGAGAAGCCAGCTTTCAGGTTACGGGACTCAAACAGAGACCACCACTAAACTTCTAAGAAGTTAGTTCCATGAATTCAATTCCTAAACCCCTCTTCATGGGTTAGCATATTAGCTGTTACAGTAGTCAGTTTTTTGATCCTACTGATTTTGTAAAAGAATACATGCATACAAGCAGGACAGGATGTCCGAAAGGTAAAGAAAGGCTATCAGTCCTCCCAAAAGATTGATTTCAGTACGATGGTAGGTTCTTTATCCTATGATCTTCCCTCCTGGCCAAAAATCTTTCTGTAACTTTCTTACAGGAATAGTTCGAGACATGATTCTCTCTCAGTTCTAGTGTTCTATCTCTTGGTAACTCTGTTTCTCCTACAGCTTTATCTACTATACCCATATTGTATCCTTTTACTTCTTTAAAATACTTGACATTTAGAAGATACAATTCCAGAAGTTTAAAGTAACACAACATTTTCTATAGAATAGAGGGGCCACACACGAGATACTCTGCATGCGGCTGTGCTACATTAGCTCCATGCTTTCCTGAGCTACAAGGCGGGCAGGAAGGGCGCCCTATTTATGGGAAAGGCTCAGGCCATGCACAAGCATGCACTCCAACATTCAAACAGAATGGATGGAAGATGGCGTTCTCGAGAACACTAACTGACATTTTTAATTTCAGATTAGAGTTCCTACTGCTTTATCATTGTCACTGTTTGCACTCTAGATCCCCAGAGTATTTGTTTTAAAATGTGTTTCCACTGTTTGTTAGTGATAAAAGCACAATTGGTCCTTTCAGTGGGTGACTGTTAGTAGTTTATTACTATTTCAGAGCTCACCAAACTCATCGGAGTTTGACTGGGGTCAGACTGCCGCCACGTGGCTCAGTTCAGCTTGTCTGGATGATGAAGCTTTGTAATTTGGACCAAGGAAGCCTATATTTGCTGCTCCTGTTGAGCAAAAAAGACCCATGGCAGGCTTCATGAGAGTCTCCCATGGATTGGCCCCAATCATCCTGAGTAACCATTAAGTGGCTAAATGCAGCCATAAACACCTATAGGCATTGCTAGATGGATAGCTGTGGGTTTACGTGGGCTCTAGACAGAAATATGAAATCTAGACTTGACCTGAAGCAAGTAAACAGTACCTGTAAAAATAACGAGTTCAGCAACATTTAGATTGTCTGTGTTATATTCAGATAATAGAATTTTCCTGAAACTTCAAATAAAGTTTCTTCTTATGAATACCAGATAAGATGAATTTGAGGGAAAATATTTTATGTGCCATCTACATACAACTGCTTTTAGAAAGTAGAAAGATTTATCAAAATGCCAATTATTCACACATTAATATCTTGAAGAGCAAGGGTTATCTTCATTGTAACTCGGATGGATCTAGTTTAATGCCACAAGATGCTACAATCTCCTTCAGTTAAGTAAGAGGCTTACGAACTAATTTCTCACAGTGTTTTACATATTCGTCAGTCTGCATTGTCATTATTTTAAGATGGAAAGAGGGAGTCGTTTCGAGATTAAATGTTAAAAGATGCAAACTAACATGCTCATTTAATTAAGAAAGCAGGCAGATGCGCCTGTGGGAAGAATGGTAACCTTACCATTGTGTTTCGTATGTGGCGTCTTCCACTGGTTTTCATCGCAGTCCAATTATCTGAACTTCTCCTTTCTTTCTAATTGAAAGAACACCTGCTCTTCATTTCTTACTGAGTTTGCCGTTTTCATTTGTTTTCAGTAACATCTCTAAAGACCAATTGTCAGATTAAATCCTTGAAATTGTTCCTTCAGCAGCCTGGGTAGGCAATTATCCTGGAAAGGGGAAGTCAAGTCAACACGTTAAAATGTGTTGTGGCTGAGGTTTCTTTAGCATGACCTCTTTAAGGAATAAGCCTCTTTTAGGAAGATGAATCGTAACGTAAGCTCCCCGCTATTCCGGAAACTAGCCTGAGATGCCCTGGGAAGATGTGTGTGTCTAGCATGACGAAACACCTGGCAAAACCTGAGAAGCAATTAGAAACTCTACACAGGTTTTGGATTTCCAACCTAATTTCGATTAGTGAGTACCCTGGATTAAATTATACTCACAGACACAACAAAGTTGGACTAGTCAAAATTAAAACAATCGAGTAAACCTCAACGAGTGCTAACTTCCAAAACATGAAATGAAAGAAGCAGTGGTAGGATTTTAGTTTTTTTTAATTTTATTTTTCAGTTACAGGTGATATTCAATGCTACTCTATATTAGTTTCAGGTGTACAGCACAGTGGGTAGGCAATCATAAAATTTACGAAGTGATGCCCCTGATACTTCAAGTACATACCTGGTGCCATGTTTGGTTATTAAAATACCATTGACTGTATTCCCTGTGCCCCTTGACTATTTCGTAAGCATCAATCTGTACTTCTTCGTCCCTTCACCTTTTGACCCAGCCCCCAACCCACCTCTCTTGTGGCTGCCATCAGGGTTTTTGTTTCTGTATCTGTGGATGTATTTTTGTTTTGTTTGTCCATTTACGTTGTTCTTTAGAATCCAGTATAAGTAAATCATATGTTTTTTGTCTTTTTTTTTATCTGACTTATTTCTTTTAGCATAATACCCTCCAGGTCTATCCATGTGTCACAAATGGTAAGAGTTCAGTCTTTTAGTGACCTAGTAATATTCTATTGTAGATGTACACCGCAACTTTTTTATCCACTTGTCTATCAATGGGTGCGTGGGTTGCTTCGTATCTTGGCTATTGTAAATAATTCTGCAATGCACATAGAGGTGCATATATTCTTTTGAAGTATATTGGGTCTCTTTGTTTATACAGCCAGAAGTAGAATTTCTGGGTCCTAAGGCAATGCTGTTTAACGATTTTTTGAGGACTCTCCATACTGTTTTTCATGGTGCCTATACCAGTTGGCTCTGTTGGTGGGAAAGCAGTGCTGGATTTTAGATTGTATTATGAAGTAAAAATTATAAGTTACAAGTATCTTTGCTTATAAGTGTGCTTTTCAGACTCTCATTTTACATATTTTCATGGTAAATGAAAAAATACATCAAATCATTTATTTATTTACATAGGCATATTTTATAATTCTCAAAAAGAAAAGAGTAAATAATTTCAATTTGTGGATCATTCATACTTTAGGAAATATTCTTAATGCCACTTTTGATTCCTAACTTTTTCATTGTATGTAGAAATAGACTTTTTTTTAGATGGCTGAGCATCGGTTAGCACATTCTTATAACTAGATTAAAAATTGTAAAAGGCTAAAGAGAATATTCAAAAGCTTTTTATTAGTCAATGGAATTAAACAGGGACACATTTTAAAACAAAATAGTGGTAACTTATGCAAATTAAATACTACTTGTATTCTTAAAGGTCACAGGGTACAGCTGAATGACAATAAGCAATATATAATTTCACATTATTAATAACATGCTGCATGCTTAGAATTACTTTTCTATTTTTGGAGAAATTGTATCCCTTGGGAAAGGTAGAAAACAGTCTTTTTTAAAAAGTAATTCAATCCTGGCTGATGTGGTTCAGTAGACTGAGTGCCGGCCTGCAAACGAAAGGGTTGCCTGTTTGATTCCCAGTCAGGGCACATGCCTGGGTTGCAGGCCAGGTCCCCTGTGGGGAACACATGAGAGGCAACCACACACTGATGTTTCTCTCCCTCTCTTTCTCCTTCCCTTCCCCTCTCTCTAAAAATAAATAAAATCTTTAAGAAAAACTATTTCAATAATTTCAAAATAAGAGTCTCCCATTTTTTAAGGAATATATAACATTGGTTTTCGTGGATCAGAAAGTTAATGGGGTTTCAAGTCAGGCAGCTTCTTTCTTCTCGTGCTGCAGGAATCCTTTGAAAATGACCAAATGTAGAGAGACTTACCAAATGTAGAGAGATTCCTATATTTTACAAAATTTATAAATCTCTGTAGGATTCGGGTACTTAGGATTTGAAACATTTTTATGTGTCTACTGGTGCTTCATGGTACATGGACAACTACTAGAAAAAAATTAATATTTTACATAATTATTATTGGTAAGCCTATATTAGAACATTTGGCTCACAAATGTAAATCATATTCCTTTGGATCTTCAAATGTTTTACATATAGAAACATTGAAAAGTTTCTCTACAATAAATTTATGAATCGTTTCCAAATGGAAAATAAATGTGTGTATTTTACTTTTGTATATGTTTCATTTACACAAATAAAGCATGATATAACATTTTTTAAAACCAAAACCTTTAGATAATACTTAAATGATTTTAGGTGTAGAGTCACTCTTCTAGAAATTATATAGTTAAAACTTTAAAACATTAATATACACTAATTTTCCTTAAACTTTATGTGAGCTTATCTCCAATTAAAAGAGACTTACTTAAAAATACACTTAGTATAAATAAGGTTTGGCTGATAGAATCTATTTTCCAACTTTCCCCTTTGAATATACCCCTTAATGGTAGAAAAAGAAATATGGAATGCTTTTATGCATTTAAATCATAAATTTTACTGACTTCCATTTGTTAGAATTCTAATTTATATTGTGTTGAGCATAAAAATAGATAAATATCTACACCAAGTTGTCATGATTTTCCATTGCAAGAGATCATTGATCAGTTATATTCTATTGCCCAAAAGAGGGAAGCTGACATAACCATCTATTTTTTAGGTAATGATGTTGAAACATATTATAATATCTTCCTCATTTCAGCCATAGATTGTTCTATAGTTCCATGGAGAAATCTAACATCACCACTTTTAACATCTTAGTAGATTTACCAGCTAAAACTCCACGTCATCTCTATGAAATTTGTATCTATTGCGTAAGGTAGTGAAACACCTTTGTTTTTTTACCTGTAGGTCCATGGGTTCAACTTAGGGGAAATCTATGTATTTAAACCCATTAACAAATAACATTTTTCGAGTGTGGGCCAAAGCTCTCAATCAGTCCACGAGATGTACTGATATGGTGAGAAGCTGGGAAGTGAGATCCAAGAAGAGAGAGCATCCCAGTAAAACTCCTCCCCAAACTGAATTGAAACAGTCCCAACAAATAGCCAAGTGATCTTAAAGAATTCTATAAAGCTCTTTCAAAGAGCTGGCATAAGAATCCTGAGCTTGATTCTTTGGATCCTTTTACGGTGGCCTAATTACAAAA
>PVKM010017803.1:0-25661 GCA_004027735.1 Carollia perspicillata
CCAATTTCAGACTTTTGGCTCCAGGACTGGGAGAATAAATGTGTCATTTGTGGGCTGTCAAGTGTGTGGTCATTTGCTATAGTGGCCATAGGAAGCTAACAGAGAGTGAAAGTGAAGACGAACCGAGCAAGAGAATCACGTGGAGCCGAGTGTGAGAGAAATAAATGCACCACTCACAGATAGGAGTGTAAAATAGTTTAGCGGAAAAAAGCAGTAGTTTGAGTTTAGACATGTATAATTTAGTAAATGGCCAGGACCCTGGGAACATATGCAGACAGTATACACCTGTCACCATTCTCAGACTGGGTTGTGCCTTTCCCCTTTGGCTTCCTGGAAGCTACCTATCACACAGCCATTCGGCACACGTTTGGGATCCTAGGCCCATTAGGGTCACAGACTTTCTGCTAAAGACAACGGAAAGAATGCCCAGCATCAGGTTTAGGGATAAGGAGGTGATGTGAAACGTCCAGATTACATTTCATGCCCATTACAGTGGATAATCAAGAGTTGTCTACATCTGGTACTTGGTACAGTGCTGGCTTTAAAAGAAGCTCAATAACATTTTTAAATGAATGAAGAAGAAGGAAGAGTTACTAGGTGCTGTCCTTAAAAGTGACCTTCCTGTTTCTTAAAAGGTTAAACATAAATGTATCAGACAACTCAGCAATTCAAGTGTAGGTATCTACCCAAGGTAAATGAAAATACATGTCTGCGCAAAGACTTCCAAACAAATGCTCAGAGGAGTATTATTCACATTGTCAGAAAGTAAAACAATCTGAATGTCTAACATAATAAATGAAAAAACAGAATGTGTTATACCCATACAATGGAATATTATTCAGCTGTGGAAAGGGACAGGCTACTGATACATGAGCCAACCTCAAGAACACTGTCCTAAAGGAAGCAAGCCAGACGCAAAGACTATACTTAATTTATGATTCCACAGGTATGAAATATCCAGAAAAGGCATATTTCTGGAGAGAACTACCAAGTGAGTGTCTGTCTGGGGTTGGAGTGGACACAGGGAGTGGCCGCAAAGGGGCACAGGGATTCTTCCTAGGGTGACAGGCAGGCTCTAAAACTGAATTTAGATGATAGTTGACAACTCTGCATACTTATGAAAAACATTGTATTATATGTTTAAAGTGAGGGAATTCTGTAATATATAGGTCACATGGCATTAAAACTGTTTTTTCGAAAAGTAATGTGCTTGAAAACATGAAAATTACGAAAGTAAAAAAAGTGCATTTTACCAACTCATCTTTGATAAAACAACAACAACAACATGATGTAGCTGTAAGTTTCTGTGTACACACACATGCACGCACACACGCAATATACCTCCTGCTAAAGCAGAGCTGCCATTCCTAAATGAAGGCTTTGACAGCCATCTTGTAAAAAAACAGAAATAATTTGTGATATTGACAGTGTGGTTCTTGATGTAAGTGCCTCAAAAAACATTTTTCCATCCAGGTTTAGGAATGCCCTAACGCTCGTAAAAATGTGAGGGGACATTTGGTAGCCTTTTATAGACTTCATTTACAGGGCAGATGCTGCTCCTTAGAAGTGTTTGCTCTGTAGCTCGATTCCATTTTACTGTACAGTATGTACTTGTTTTGGGTAGGCTGAAAATGAAGACGAAAAAAGACGACTTTATTTAGCTGTTTCTTTTCTTTTTCTGGGAGAGTTAAGAAAAAATTGATTTTAACCAATGAAAGATAGTAGGCAAAAGTAACAGTCCAGAGGGAGGGAACGAAGTACTCTGTATTCCTTACTAATAATAATAGCTAATGTTTATTTAGTGCTTACTCTCTGCAAGCAACTGCGCTGATTTACATACATCATCTTCTCTCATCCTCAGAACAATCCTACAATGTCATTAACAGCCTTCCCATCATGCAAATAAGAAAACTGAAGTCGGAGTGTCAGTAACTTGTCTGAAGGCAGAAAGCTGGGAGCTGACAGCCAGGACTCGCATAGGGACCAGACTTACTATCCTATCGCCACAGCAGGTCATAACTGCTGCCCACGGAGTCTGTATACATGTACTGTTGAAAATCAGGAAACTTAAAACTATAATTTTTAAAACTGAATACCCATATTTTAAAAAAGTTTACAGGAATTAAACATTTCCATCCTGATAACTCTCAAATTTCTCTATGCAGTCCTGCTTGCTCATCTGAATAATAGACTCACAGATCTAACATCCAATTCAACACACCGCTTGTCTAAAAGTTATTTCTAACTTAATATGTGTCAATTCTAACTCTCTAAATCTTCTCCCCCCAAAGTGTTTTCCATCTCAATAAACAACACCTACATTTATCCACCGCAGCCAGAACCCTGAGGACACGTCCTGACCGATTCTCACATCCTTCCCTGTTCCTGCCCCAAACTACCACCACGTCTGTCTGGGTGATTGCAGTGGCTGTCTGCATTCGTTGGGGTACGTTGGTCACATTTAGACAGTGGATTAAAACATTTAAGCGGGAGTACCAGGCGGGTGACTGGATCATAAGGGCAGCAGTCTTCCATGCATTCAAGGCCCCAAGCCAAAGGAGGCACTGTCATCTCCAACAAGGGACTTCTGTGTCTTCCTTGTCCAAAGGGAAAGGCAACATGGGGAGCACAGGTGGGACATTTTCATGCCCACCTGGAAGGGGCCCGCATCACTTCTGCTTACATTAATTGCTTACGACCCAGCCACACAGCCACACCAGCCACACTCCATTACAGACTGTAATGGAGTCAGGAAAAGGTGGTCCAACAGGGTCTTCCATATCTCCTCGTTCTAAAACTCTGAATCTCAGTGGATCATTTTGAAATTAGGGGAACAATTTCTCCTTTAAAAGAGTTCTTATTAAAAGCAGCATAGGTGAAAAGAGGCAGTTCTGTAAAGGATCATATCTAATTTCAGGGTGAGAATACCTTTCTAAAGGAAGCAGCCATGGGAGGTGCCACCTGAGACGGTCACTTCATGCTAAATCAGACGGTAAGTGGCAATATACATGGCCCTAACAGAGGTTTACCAGAATGGTATTTTCTAAGGAAGTATTTGAGGGTCTGGTGTCATTTATATACCAGGAAACAGTTTGGGGAGGAGGTGAAAATATATATTGAACCACGGAGAGCTCGTCAATTAAAGGAGAGTTGTACTTTTTATTTTTAATTTGTTGGATGGGAGGAAAATGAAGCAAGAGCTCTACACTAAGTCTCTAGAAGTCAATCAATTATCTTCACATTAAGAACAGTTTACAATATACGTGTAGAGGGAGAAGAATTATAGTGATTTGATTTTTATACTGAAGGACAGAGTATTTTAGGGGATAATGGTGGTAAAAGCACTTTTCTGTCTGTGTCCCACAGAGAGAGTGACCAGAGTGAAGGAACTGGTAGGAAGTGGCCTCGGTGCAGGCAGTATGTAAAGATAAAATAGGATTCTGGGCAATATAATTTTTTTCTACTCTGTAAATACCCCTCTTTTACCATAAAGGCTCTTTAAAGAAACAAGAGAACAAAACATTCAGAAGGGGCTTGATATATTATTTATGAACTTATCAAGTGAAAAAAACATCCACTTAGACATTTTGATAACAACTTTCAATGAATGTATCTAATTTTATTAATACTTTAAAAAGCCAGTTAGGACTAGAAAGTTATTGTTTGTTAAACTGCTTCACAGCATTCTGAAAACAGAATGTTTACAAACCACTTGGAATCACTTTCCCGAAGTTTCCATTTCTGAAGGTCAAATAACTATGTAACTGCTTAATAAAGAAGCAAAGAAGTACCTCTAAATATATCTCCCAGCTCTGATGGGCTTATATTCTGCTCCTTAGGTGAGGTATTAGCAAAGCTTATTTATTTTCATTTCCAAGGCTTTTATTTGCTCGTTCCCTTGTGGTAAAGCTGATTTCCATGATGATTCCCTTCTTAATTTAATACCCTTTTTACTCATCATATAGACATAAGAATTTTCCATAAAATAATGAAATCCTTGCAAAGGAAATGAAGACAACTCAGAGAGTAAAGTAAACTAGCTCTTTTTTCAATTAATTGATCCACTGTCATGTGCATGTAAGATTTTTTTAAACCTAGGAAAATAAGGTTAATTAACATAAAAAAGCCTCACTCCTCTAGATGCTGAATTTTGTATTTTACCCATGCTGCCTTAAGTGCCTTGATTTCCCAGTAATGACCTAGTTCTCCTAATGAGGAACATTAACCCCTGGCTATAGCTGTCCAGGACTTAATTGTCAACTGCTGTTGAAATAGGGGAGTTTGCCGATCAGCAGGTATGCGGTATATTAACTCATGTCATTTCAACCCATAATAAATAAATCTGTTGCTAAGGCAACAGGAAGATCAGCTCTATCAGTATTCTCCACCGCCCGCCCCCCCACTCCCGCTCCTCTTTTGGAGGAAACTGCCTTTCACACCAAGCTTAGGAAAAAAAAAGAAGGAAATTAACTACATGTAACCATAATTAGAAGTAACATCATTTCTCATCTTAGAAACATATCTAAATTAATAAAAAAGGACAGCAAAGAGAGAAATGCTTTTGCCTAAGATCATGATAAATTATTTCCTTCAACAGGAGATAGGCACGATGAGGTGCACATCTGAGCAGGAACAAATCTCAAACATTTCGGCTCTTTGTGTTTCTGAAATTTCCCCTTCTTTTGTTTAACCAACAAATGACTCCAGCCTGAATAGTGCTGAAATAGCTAATTAGTTGCACAGCCAATAAAGATTATACAAAGGAAAAAAACCTTACATAATTTATAATAGTTATTGCTATACTACCTTGGAATACTTTGGTGTGATTGAGTGAAAAAAAAAAAAAAACCAAAACACTCTGGACACTGAACCTTAGTCTGGGAAACCTAGAAAAGCCATAGAATCTCATTCATTTAGGATTATAAACTGGAGTTTGGAAAGTAATTTCAATGGATTGTTTAAAAATGATTTGCACATCTGGATTATGCCTGTGGGGTAGGTGAAAAAATAACCTATAAGAATATCCCATTCTTGTTGTATTTTTCAACGATAACTAAGAAATTATTTTGGCTTTAACCAGTTTGAGACTTTCTTCCCAAATACCATAATTTAATTGAATATTGTCTATCACCCTCTGTTAAAATAAATTATTCAATTTTAGCAAAGTCCTGAAGGATTTGTATTTACAGCTCCTATAAAAAATTTTCGTCTAAAAATCCCCCCAAATAAACAAAACGTACGTTTTGTAAAAGCAGTGCTGATCTTAGGACCATCTCTACCTGTCATTCGGTTAATTGAATTCCTCTATATTTTTACTGTCTTTCTTCCCAGGATGAGAAACCTGAATTCAACCGGACTTACTTACAAGAGCCAATCATCAAAGAGTCACCTCATCAGTACTAAGTAACATCAACTGAGCAACCCCAAACAAACAAACAAACAGAATTTTCTGTCTCTATCTTGGAGGACCTTAGTTAGAATCTAAACCAAATCACACCATTTAAAACAAGGAATGAGTAGGGCTAGAAAACAGTGTAGAGACTAAAGTTTTTTTTACACATGTATGAGGTGCGCTAGATTGCACGGGCACCCATGGTGTGTGCAAATGCACAGCCAGGCGAATTCACACACCAAAATTTAAATCAGGGCAGAGGTCTGTGGAAGGCAGAGGATTTGAGGGCATTTCTAAAGAAACATAATTGTAACTACCATCACTGAAAGACAGACAACACTAGACATTAAGAGCAACAGGAGGGATATTAGTTCTGAAAAATGCAGGAAAGAATGGGCAAAATAGAGAGGTCAGGTCAACAGGGGTGGTGTAGAGAAAGGGTTAGTGACTAGGAAGAAGTATAGTTAAACATACACAACTGCATACATGACATATATCTGTAACAAAGTGGTAGATAATATGTCTACCCACTCATCCATCCATCCACCCTTCATCCATATCACCTAGCTAACTACTTCCCAACTCACTCATCCATGATCTGTTTCAAGTGACTAAGTCTGGTATAACTCTGATCAAGAGTTGTGATGGACAGAAGCAAAGACAGACCTGGGTCCTGAAGAGTTAAAGATGACTATTATAAGCATGCCACAATCAAACACCATCTTTTGAAGCAATTAGTAAATTTAAGAAATGAGTCAAGTTTAGAGACCTTTTCAACCCTATTAAGTGGGAAAGGGTAACAAGAGTTTTAGTTTATGATATTCTAGAGAAAACAACACCAAGACAATTAAAGACTATAGGTGGGAGTTCTTTAATCTGACATGGTGCATTAGAAGGTTAAAAATAGCCCAAGAGCCATTGAAAAACTAAATGTTGAATCTCTGATTTTTTCACACATTTAACAGTTTGGAAAATAGCAAGGCATCTATGGATGAAATTTTGGAAATTATAAGTGATATTTTAACAAAACTAATTTTTTTTGGCTATGAATTTCCCAGAGTTTATCTCCTGACTGATTAAGAATCCTGAAATAGATTTCCAGGGTTTCATCTGGTGAATCATGTTAGAAGAAAAAATAAAACTATTTGGTGATATAATACATAATAATTTAAGCCAGGTGTTTGATTAAAGCTTTTCAAAGCTTCTAGTAAAATCCTATAGAGTTTTTTGCTTTTTAAATGACAGAGTTCACTTGAAATTCTCCAAGGACAAAACCAAAATAAAACGAAAAAGAAAAACACCTCATCCTTCCCCTCAAAAATAAGGAAATAAACAAACACCAGAAACAAACAAAAACACCTCCAAGCAAAGAAATGGGACTGCAGAGAACTTATCATTGCACTGGGAGTGACTGCAATCGACTGGAACCCTTGTGTTCGTGTGAGCTCCGACTACCCAGCTGGTAAACACAGAACTGGTTAGGCCAGCGACTTTCAACTTTTTTCATCTCATGGCACACATAAACTAATTACTAAAATTCTGTGGATTACCAAAAAATGCATTACATTTTTTGCCAACGTGACAAAAAAAGTAGGTATAGTTTTCAGTCATTCACACCAGATGGCTATTGTTGTGTTGGCTATTGTCATTGTTTTATTTGACAAACAAGAGTGTCCAAACTTTTAGCATCTCTGCGCCACACTGGAAGAAGAAGGATTGTTTTGGGTCACACATTAAATACATCGCAACTCATAATCACGAAAAAATCTCATAACATCTTAAGTAAACTTATGATTTTGTATAGGGCTGCAGGTTGGACACCCCAAAAGACAAAAGAGGTCCGTGCCCCTGAAACAGTCAGATATTGCCTGTTTTAAACATTCTTGCAGCACACTGGGTGAAAATTGCTGGGTTAGATTATCTCTTTCAAAGAGCAATTGCCCATTCTTCCCAGTCCATCTCAAATGAGCTCACTTACAATAATTCCAGGGAAGACATTCCTAACATTGAAGATACTGAACTGTGAAAGTGGTCAGGGCTACTGGAAAGCATGCACGGGATCATCTTTACAGATGAGGACAAGTAAGCTGGTTCTCACAGGTCTGCGGAAGAGCTGGCGGAGTGTGTTGAGAGGCAGATGGCCAGACCTCATGACCATCTTTTCTGGAACTGTAATTCTGTGAGGATCGTTTCTCCCTTAGAAAAACAGATTTATACATAACACTGAAATAGAACAAAGAGCACCAGCATCAAGAAGCTAGCCCTTTGCCTCTAGTCACTCTTCAACCTGAAGACTGCCCTCTAAAAGTATTCTGTCCTTAGGTAATGGCCAGTAAAGCCTAAATAAATTAAGAAAATCTACTCGCCAAGTTTTTTCCAAGTTATGTGGGCAAAAGAAAACCAAGATAAGTTACTTTGGCCCGAAAAGCACATCACCCAATCATCTAACACACATCCGTTCAGAAGGCGGTCATCAATTTTGCTTTCAAAGCTGTAGTTTTAAATCTCAGAGTTAAAGGATGAAAAAAAAGTAATTTATTTTACTCTTAAGTAATAAAGCATAATTTTCCATTTTATATCAATCACTTGTTTTCAGTTAGTAATCTCCAAAGTTTCTAAAAATATAGCTTGTCAAATTCTTTCAATATTATATTTTATATGATTTACCTAAGTACGCTTCAAATCTGTCTTTATTTCTCAATAAGTGACGCTTTTCCTTTCCAAATTTACACTGTTAACCATAATCAACATTACATGAATTGTTTTACTGTTTCTTTATGGAAAATGCTGCAAATAGCATATAGTTCCTAAATAGTCATTCCCGTTTAAGTGAAAAGCTCTGACAATTTCCTCACATTCCAAGTGATGAGGTAATGGCAGAACTTATAACTATAGGTACTCTCACAATTTCAAACTCCTGAATATGCCTCACTGCCTGCTTCCACTTCATCTATCTTGACCAGAGTACACCCACTTATGGGCTACTTGTAGGCACTTTTCGATCAGAACAGAATTTCTTACATCACAGACCGCTCTCCTATGGCTTCCACACGATGAACACTTGTTTGCTCTCAATTGCTAAATCTAAATGTTAATACAATAACATTCTGGGCAAGAAAAATAGTCTACGAGAACTGAAACTCGGGCAATTTCAATGGCTGATGGCAGACATTTTTACGTACTGCATTATCGGTTCTTCTGACAGTCAGTCTCCAGGGTGGTCTTTGAATTCCTGGGGGTGTGTGGGACCCACAGAGTCGGAACAGTCAAACTATTTTCATAATAATACTGAGATGTGATTTGCCTTTTTCACTGTGCTGACATATGTCACGTTTGTGAAAAAACCCTGAGGAGTGAGGCTGCTGTCACCTTAGCGTGAATCGAGGCCATGGCACCAACCTGAACTAGCAGTCACTGTATTCTTAACCACCTGCATTCACAGTAAAAGAAAAAAAAAGTCAGTTTCACTTAAGAGTGTCCTTGAAGAAGCATTACAATGACTAATTTTATTAAATTTCATCTCTTCAAGAGGCCCGTTCTGTGTAATATAACTGGGAATACACATACCTCCCCTCTGCACACCAAGGTACAAGGACTGTCTTGAGGGACGTATTCATGTGGCCATTTGAGTTGTGAGCTAAAATAGCTGCCTTTTTCTTGAAGCACCAATTTTACTTAAAAGAACAACTGAGAGACAAACCATGGTTAATCAGGCTTGGGCATCGGGCAGGCATTTGCTCAAATATGAATCATATGAACTTGTCATGCCAGGAAATACGAACATTTGTTGCAATGAGCATAAAAAGTCACTGAGAGGTGTCAGCTAAACTTAAACTCACACCTGTCAAGTTCCAGTGCGGTATCAAAGAAGAAGATCTACAATAATCCGAAAGTGTCATTAAAATCTCCTTCCTTTTCCAAACCTGTATCTTTGTGAGGCAGAGAGAATTTTGTTCATAAACTTCTAACAAATTAACATATTGCAACAGACTAAATACTTAAGCAAATATAAAAATCCAATTCTCTTCTACTTAGATATAATAGGCTTACAAAAATGTAAAATAATTTCGCCCTTATCACTAACTTTTTGTTTTGTAAAATATAGTTATTTTTCATAAAAATACATTCACATGTATTTGGTCCTTCAGTTACTTTTAAATGATTTGATGTAGATTTTAAAACTTTTTCCTGAGTTTTCATTTCTAATATAGAGTAAATAAATACTGACAGGTATAACCCCGATTACCAAAAGTTTTTAGGTGTTCCAATAATTTTTAAGAGTGTGAAGGAGAGCCCTGGCAGGGTAGCTCAGTTAGCTGGAGCACTGTCCTGACAGGTCAAGGCTGCGAGTTCAATTCCCCACCGGAGCACATACGAAAATCAACCTCCACCCCAAAATCAATAACTTAAAAAAAAGAGTCTTGGGATCAAAGAGTTTGAGAAACGTGGCCTGGAGAGTGCTATCTTCAGTGTCTTGTGCACTCGTTTTTTTCTGTCCCTTCGGCAGTGTCTTTCCTGCCCATTATAATGAAGAGACATTTACATAAAGATTGGCACTAGCACAATGTTATAATATTTGTGTAATGTTTGGGAAGAAAATAGTTAAAAAAAAGGCATTGCCAATTGGATCTATTTTTTACAGGTCTTTCACTATAAGTCATTTCTATTAACCGTGCCTTGCTATAGATGTTTATAACAAAACATTAAAGACTGGGTGGAAAGGAGAAAACAAATTACTCTGCAGAGAACCCAGCAACTCTGCTAAAATACTGTCAGTTATTTATCTACTGTCAGCAGAGGTTGCACACTATAATCCTTGACAAGCTCAGATTCAGAAAGAATGAAGAGAGGGGGCAAGCGTCGCATTTAAGGGCCTGTTCTCATGCACAGACATTTTAACACAGATTTAAAGCCAGAATGTATCTTCCAGAAAATGTCACTTTTGATTTTGATACATATCCTAGCAAGTAGGCTCTACATTTGGTTGACTTAGTACGAGATATGTTAGAGGCTAACACTATATTTTAGACCATTCATGATCCCAGCGTGGAACTAACACAATGAGGTCAGCATCACTTCATTTTTAGAGCTGGCTACTGCAACTGCATGATTTCATGGGCATATTTTTTATGATAAGGAGGAGGGTTCTATTTTTGTTTGGTTAGGCAAGGTAATGACAGCCCCTAAGAATCCGGTTGCCCTCTCTAGCGTCTGTTTCTCCTTTATGTTTATAGCAGAAACAACCATTAATGCACTCTCCTGTTCTGAAATGCTCTCTGGAAAACATATGCCGGCTGAGGCAAAAATGCAACAGACTGAAGAGCTTCCTGGGGTCAATTCCAAAGATAACACACCTTCAAGCAGGTAGTTTAAGTAGATCATAATACTGACAAGAACATGTGCAGCACAAGGTTATGGGGGAAGCTCCAACTCGGAAGGCTGCAAATAACGAACACACCTTGGCCATGTAAGCAGAAACCATGGTTTTCTTTACAATACAGCTCTTATTGACTGGTCAATTACATGATTTCCACTCGTGCGATCAGAGGTCTAAAGACATGTGTGCTTATAACTGGGGATGTTTGATGAACGTGGAACCAGAATCTTAATTTTCTAATTCAGATTCACCAATTAAAAATAAACTGTATTTTTATGAGCACATTTACATAAATCAGATGATAAAGCATCCACCACTAAAGGGTAGGAGTTCAGCTCACAACATTTGCATACACTCTCCTAAAGAAAATATAGGCGTTGGAGATTTTCACCGAAGAGTCTTGCTGCGCTGGAACTCTAATGGGCTTAGAACAGTAAATTTTGAAGAAACTGATTGCTATCCCTGTAGCTAGTAAATGTCTGCCTAGACCCAGTGGCATTTGAAAAAAGTGTTTTATCATAAAATTATCCCAGCAGAGTCCATTCTGCAAGATAACATCATCATCATCATCATCAGTACTCCATGCAGGACCCGACAGCTCTGGCACAATATTGCCAGTCATTTATCTGTTGTCAGCACAGGTTACACACTGTAATCCTTGACTGCCTCGGAATTAGAATGTCTTTGATGTCCCCACAAGAGTTTTTTGCCCGAAGGCTTTACCAATGCTCGGCGGCTCAGTGTTTATTCCTCGTAATCTTCCTCTCATCTCCAGGCTAGCAGTGACAGATGGTTATGGGCACACAATAGTATTAAGAGTTTGATATTTTTTTTTATGCTGTGCTCTCTGTACAACAAATAGCTATCAGACGCGGGCCAGAGAGCTGACATGGCTCGCTTAGGTAATGGCAAACAAACAGCTCGGGTTGATGCTTTCTGTCATTTCCCCTCCTAACCCTGCTTGTTTTCATTGTATACTCTCAAAGGTAAACTATATTAACCTTATAGACTGTTATTAAAAAGATATATCTATATGAGCATAAAGTGCTTTTCTTTTCTCTTTTTCTTACTCTTTTGATTATGAAAGTAATACTGCTGACATATTGAACAAATATCGAATGTCAACATAAATTTTTAGTGTGTGATAATATCCCCCTTCATATAGCTGTGTGTCAGGCGGGAACCCGCGGATGATGCATAGCAGTAAATAACCCAAACAAAATTAGTTCTCTTGTCAGCTTCTACCTTGTATGTCCCCAGGCATCAGTAAAATTGACTGCACGCTAGATTTTCAAAATTAGCCCTAATGTTAGCTATGTGTCTGGCAACCTCCAAGTTTCCAATGTTCTACTATATTACCCGTAAGGATGAATGTGTTACTTTTATATTTTGGCATTTACTCTTGCTGATGCGGCTTTTTCTCCCTCTTCTCCAAATTAAAAATAATTTAGCTTTAACAATAAGAATGTGCACAAACATAATGCTGCATCTCTTTAAGCAACTAACTTTAGGCAATTAAATTAAATTAAAGCAAAAATATACAAAGGAAGAGAGGGAATTATTCAATTTAATATTGTTAATTTTATTAACAGAGCTCTGCCTTATTTTGTGCAACGTATTAGATAACGTGTTTCTCACTCTTCCCCCAGCGCAGGAGGCTGCTTTGCAATGGGAGCCTACAGATTATTTAATTCAGCGTTTTTAGGATAACCCAGGACCAAACTTTAGAACTGGTTTTCCTACGATAAATATTATACTTTAGACAACCAAAGGTTAGTGGAATAAAAGGAAAAGCTTTTCAGAAGGGAGTAAATGATGACATCTATTTTACCTTGAGATAGGTTGATCTCATCCAGACCTATGGCATTTTAAAATAACATAAAAGAATACTGAACACTTCCACATCCTAAGTAAAACATGATTTAAAAATGTTAATCCCTTAAAAAGGCTATACTGGAAGTGTGAAGTGGAATAGACAAATCCAAAACCACACTCCACATTAACTTTCAGTCTCTAAATTTTATGTTCATACATTTAGAGTTAAAGATGAAAATCCCTTTAGGTACCAGATGCTGCAGATCAACTGGGAGGGCTTCTGGAGTTCTGATGTGCTGGCAGTCAAATCCCCGGCCAAGGCGCTTTGCCGGGCCGGTATTGCTTCACCTGTAAACAGTTGCTTTCAGAAAACCAGACCTAACGATCAGCCCAGCATCTCTGCAATAAAGAGACCATAATCTGTGGGAGAATGGAACTCTAATCAGGCCACATGCAGATTAAACTAACTGGGAGGAATAAAAACTAGATTAAAATGTTCATGCCTAATACCAGAAGATTACCAGGACATTTTACCTCTTTAAATCCTAATTTACAGGAGCCAGGTTAAGTTTATGAGTTTATATTTGGTGCAATGATCTGTTTTAGTTGATTTTCTTCCCTTTAGATAAGATTCTCCTAGGAAGTATTTTGTTTAGCACAATACAGAGGCATTTGGGAGGAGGAAAAAAATAGTTTCCTATGCCCTGATATAAAAGATGACAAGTGATACAAAGACGCCCACTTGAACCTGGTCAAATTAGTAAATATTGGAAATGGTTTTTGTTCTAATGGTAATACTGCTTCGGCAACGTGTGCAGATGAAAGTTTTGTGGTAACAGTATATACGTAATCCTATTGTTATACTTTGAAACTTCTTGAACAAGCGTTGATTTCCTAGAAGCGCCTAGCTACTGTTAGTTGAACAAATCACTGCAATAATGATCTGTAATTCAAAAGTGCAAATTTAAGCAAAGTACACAACTATTTCTACAAAGACATTGAGTAACATCGCCGTGACACTAAAATGACCTTTTGCTAAAGCTACGGCAACAACAAGTTCCTAAGGCAATGCCCATAATATATCTCCTATTACCAGTTCGGTAACTCTTCCTAAATGGGCGTGTCTTAAACTTACCACCTGTGAGGCCAGACAATGTGCAGCGGTCTTTGTTGATCGTCAGCTTCACTCGAAATGTCATACGGATTTTGCTTCTTTTCTTCAGGACGAGAGCTTGAGTTATCTAATGAGTCATGTATTTTCAAGTAAGACTCCTGCGTTAATGAGCTACCCAGGTTTTCTGGATGTGCGGCATCACAAGGTCCAGACTGTGACTCAACATTATTCGATATATTCTCAGAACTTCCCTGCTCCGGAGGAAGAGGAAGGGCCATGGATGAAGCAGCACTGCCGTTTCCTCGAAGGCTGAGCATCTTTTGTAAATGGGCCATTTTGTGCTTGGGCATGAATCTGTTACAAACAGGAAGTGTGACACTCTTTCAGTGAGATGCTATTTAAAATATACCCTTTACCTTTCTGTAAGGACATGTTGATGATGTATGAAACTGAGCAAAAACGAGGACGGAGCAAAAACTCTAGAAAGAGAGCAAAAAGTAGCAGCTATAGAGAGAATGTTCAAAAGTTTGAAATTGGACCTGGTTGTCATTAAAATTTCCAAAGACTTCCTGTGGCTATAAATCCCGCACTGGGTGTATAAAGAACGAGAGGAGAGCAACGGTTTCTCACTCTTCCTTCATGTGTCTTTCTGGAGCTCCAGTGTGCTCACCACATGCCCCAGGGCTTATTTTCAAGCTTATTTCATTATCCTATAAAAATGCTTGAAACTTCCTTGATTAAATTGGGCATTTCTGCTCACATGACTTTTCTGTATTCCTGAGCACCCGAACATACTTTTCATTAAAAGACCTTGCTAATAGTTTTTGAAGTGTATTTTATGTTACTGATTGTAGAAGCACCTGCATAAAATGAAGTATTTGGATTTCACCAAATACTGGGGAGCCAACCAGCAGTGCTTAGAAAGACAGAGTGGGAGACGGATGGGAACAACCAGCTCACTTTTGGGGGAACACAGTAAATGAAGGATAGACACTCTGACTTTTAGAACCGAGAGCTAGAGAAATTCTGACAGAGGAATCAGTAAAGCCTTAAAGAGAGTTTTAACTAAAGAATTTAGGAAGGCAGAGAAGCAGGATTTCTGGACTGAGGGCACAGTGTGATCCAAGGAAAGGGGTGTGAAAGAACATGAACTCTTCAGGGGATGACATGTGGCCCTGAGGTCTCGAGAGGCAGACTGGGCCAGCTGAGTCCCTGACCCCCCCAGAGGCCGGGCCCCTTCCTCGCACTGTTGAATAACTGAAGACATGGAGAGCGCGTGTGTTTAAGAGGCAGGCGAAGGAGGAGAACCATGGAAGGAGAGCAACGGGGAATATCTGGAAGAGTAGAAAGCGAATCTGAGACAGTAATATCATAGTGAAGTGAAGTGAATTAAGAGCCCCAAAAGAATGTGTAAAAAATTATCAACAGATCTTAAAAATGTGTAAAAGAGGGTGCAAAACACTGCAAAGGTGCTATAGTACCAGAAGCAACAAGCTATTTTTGGCCTTGTTACCTAGATCACTGGCTACTCCAAGGGCAGCTCCTGCAGAGAGAACAGGCAGAGGTCAGGCTGGAGGTCAGGCTGTGCATGGTGGCTGGGCGTGGGGGCTGGCAGAGAAAGAGCAGGGAGAGGAGAAGAGCGCAGATGGCAAGGTGAATTCTTTTTAACAGGGTCTGTGTACACAGGCGTATCCGCCTGGGGGTTCACTTGGGGAATCCTGCTGGGGAAGGAAGCAGGGTGTTGATGAAACAAAAGTCTTACAAGGTGAAACATGGCATATCGTGTGTGGAATAACTGCAGGGTTTTGTTGGGGTGGGGGAAGTTGGGCCTTATAAAAGAGAATTAGACCTAGCTTTCTCACAACGCTGAGGGAAGGATAGAAAAAGGAAGTGGAAAACTTTCAGGTGGAAGTGTGTGGAATCTAAGATGTGTCACCAAAGCATTAGGAGGTCGTCTGTTTCAAGAGAGGTGGGTGGAGGTGGAGATGGAGTTAAAGAAGTGGGCTGAGAAGTCGGAACCCGCACTTTGGAGACGGGGGTACAAGGCACTTGCTAGTTCTGAAAGCAGGGGCTGCTGAGCAACACGAAGGAATGGTGGGGGTTCCCCTGTGAGCCCGAAACAAAGTCTGGCTAGGATACGCGGTGCACATTCCAGCATCAAAACGCTTATTTGTGGGGGCTGGGGGGCGTCTGTGCTTGTTTCATAAAGCCTTTTGAGAAAAATCACCTGAATGGATAAGGAGCCCCCTAACCAAGAAATAAATAGATAAGTATACATAGATAGAAGAAACTCAAAAAATGGTGCTAACCCCCTTGGTATGCCCTAATAAAATAATTAATTCTTGATTTACAATGGAAAGAAACTAGGGCATATACAGGTTATGGTTTCAGAATTCACAGTTCCAAAACATTTAAGGGATCTGCCCAACTTTCATCGTGATACAAATTCAAAATACCAAGGAGAATCTAAGGAACTAAAAATCAATTACAAAGTTTCCATTGGTCAACACAAAACGTAAAAAAAAAGAGTATAATAATATCTTCAACTTCTCCTAAATAAATAGAATAAATGGGGAGAGAAGGAACATCTGTACATATCTGCAAAACAATAAAACATGTGAAGTAACCTACTGGTTTACGTCAGATAAGAAATGCCAGGGAAGCTTAGAAAGGATTTTAACAGAATTACAAATTTAGTGCATGAAGAATTCACAATTTAAAAAAATGGTGGGCATTAAAACAGCCTATCTTCATTTTCAAAAACAGTATCATGGCCTATCTTACTCATAAAATCCATTCCCATTGTCCAGCCCGTGAGCAAACTCCCGCATTAGAAGACAATTCCCCTGATGGGGAATTCAGCTGTGGGCAAGGTGCTATGCCTGCTTTTACCCAACATGTTCCCCGCCTGTTCTCCAGGAGGGAGAGAAAGCCGTGTCGGCACGGGCTGACTCGGTGGGTGGTGGCAACGCAGAACATCAGTATGAACAGTAACCCAAAACGCAGCCTGTGAATGTTGGGAAATTGGAAAAGGACTCATGGATGTGGACAATGGTGTGGTGACTGTGGAGGCAGGGGGTAAAAGGGGACTAAATGGTAAAGGAAAAATTACAATAAAAGACAAAAATAAAAATAAAAATTTTACCTAAAAAAGGAGAAAACAGAAAAATTAACCCGAATGCCAGTAGGACACATGGAAAACATGGTTTGGACCATGTGGGGTTGGACAAGATGAGCCTGTGTTGAAGTGACCACCAGTAAACCGATGCCACTTTGTCAGAGAATGTGCTATGCAGGGAAAGACGGCACCAGGTCTGAAGGGGACAGGTCACTGTGTGAATGCTGGCTTCATCTGGGTCACCTGATAACTGCATGTGTTTGAAAATTACAGAGCTCTTAGAATAGCAATAATAACGATTAAGGCGATGGAAGAATTGATTTATGAGGACAGATTAAAGGACCTAAATATGAATAGCTTGGCTAAGTGACAACGAGAGGGGTACATAATAGGAGTCTCCGAGGGAAGAGCCTAATTATTTAGCCTGCTACAAGGGGGTATAACTAGGAGTAATGAGATGAAATTAAGAATGGGAAAATTTAAGCTGAATTTCAAGAAAAACTCCCTGATTGTATAATTTATTAGCTCATGGAATAAACTCCCTATGGAAATGCTATAGCTAGGAAATAATAGGGCTGGACAAAATACCAATAATAATATAGATAATAATCCAATCTTTGAAAGAAAGTGGTTACATGTTACACTTGCCTTGTTTACAATATCTTCTCATGTTTTTAATAGTCTTACTTATATAGAATTAATTGTTACCCAGAGAAGTATTTGAGCAATTAGGTAAATCTAAAATGAAATATGTTCTTTAGGTAACAGAAGTTAAAATCACCTCAGTTTTCACAAGCTCAGCAATAGTAAGCTGAAACAATTTTTCACTACTTTGTTTCAGCAGAATTGGTCTTGAAGCAACTGAACAAATGTATTATTAATATTTCTTTAAAGAGAGGACAAAACAAAATAAAACAATCCTCATCTACCATTCCACACAAAGTCCACTGATTCTCTGTGCCATGAGGCTCTTATTTTCATAGACATGTTTAATATAAACAATTTATTGCCATAATAGAAATCAAAAAACTTTATTCCAGCTTTTCTAAATGTAGTTCTATGGTCGATTACTTCACATCAATACCAAGATCAAATAGGCATAATACTAACAAGCAGTTTGCTTAATAATAGTCACCACACTAATTAACCCATCCAGAACATTCTTAATCAGACGCTATTTGTAACGTACAGTTAAGAGAAGCTTGGCAATAAACCGTACGATGCTAAAAGAGAAAATAATAAGTTACTGATGGGGGGAAATGGGCTTTTCTACAGAACTGGACAGACTTTGCTGTCCTGGCGTTAACGCAATGAAGTGACTATGCAAATAGGCACATGTCTGAACACCTCCCATCCCTTCCTCTGCCCCAGCTCCGGTGGAGGTGCTAATGAGGAGAACAGAGGTCCTGAGGTAAGGAGTGAGAGGAAAAAAAGAGTTGAAAGAAAACCAGTGAGCTGCCTTTCACAGCGTATGCCCAGTTTACTATTTAACAATCTCCCATTTTTTTCTTAAAGAAATGCCACTGCCCCCATTACTCACAGAAAATCTTTACCTGTTTCCAAGTCTCTCAGAAGCTCTATCAGAACCTGTGTCTACTTCCAGAAATACTCTGATAACTGTAATCACTTCCAATCTGTTATTGGCCATGGGACCCCACCCCCAGCTTTTTCCCAACCACTAGTCAGTCTGTGAAACCAAAGTAGGGTCTACTGACTGCATACTCTCCTTTCAAATGTGCGCCTCTCCTCTCACTTCTGCCCCTTAAAGTGGCTCTGGAGCCACTGTCACAAAACCCTAATATATGCTGAACGATCTTGAAAGACACAGCTGGACTAAGTATGTTCTAGACCTCAATGTGATCGCTTCCTCAACCCCAACATCTAAACAAACCAACCTAGAGTTGAATCTATAGGAAGGACCAAAGGCCTTATTCAGATTGGCCAGGAGTAGACTAGATTTGAGAGAAGCAGTAAAGGCTGTTAAGACTGATGGCAAATATAGGAAATGCTGTAGGTACCTTAGTTATTTCTGCTAACATTGAAAGGCTAGAGTTTGTTTAGTTGACTAACAGGTAGTCAAGAGGAAGACTTTAATACAAAGTAAGTCAATTAAATTTAAGACATTAATATTGATTCATCTGTTGATGAGAACATCATGGCTGAAATGTACACCATGGTGGTATATACTGCTTACAAACATCTTTTTGAGAGATTTCAGTAAAAAGTACTTACTATAGCAAGTTCAACTTACAGTGTCTCTTAAATAATACCTACAGATAAAGTCCTCAAGACAGAGGCTATGAATAGTCGTGCCTCTCAAATCAGATTTGGAAGACAACATGAAAAGAAATGATGCAAAGAGAGTAAAATTGATCAAAGATTATTTCAAATTAGACCCAATGAAGAAAGAGGATGGCATTAGCAACTAGAATAAGGAAATTGGTCTGCAGAGGAGAGGGGGTTGACCAAGTTCAGCCTATAGCTCAGGGTTTGGGGAGAGAGGGTAGTATGGCTACTGCATTGTAACCTTTAGGTCGGGGTTTGACAAGGTGTGTTTTGTGCAACACTAGTTCCATGGGACACATGGAGGTGTTACACTAGAAAAGGTTTTATGAGAAAAAAACTTTGGAAAATGCTCAAGTAAACAAAGTTAAACATTTCTTCATCAAACTTCCCACAGCACACGCTAGTGTGTACTATACATATGTTCGCTCAGTCACTCCTTTGTTCATTTAATAGCTATTTATTGAGCACCTAGTATGTGATAGGAACATTGTGTTTATTGTTCCCCAAACTTGACACCTAATGGGACAAGGAATCCCCACCCCCACCCAGCTAACCCAAAGCGGTACCTTAAGAATTAATATTCAGCTACGGGTACTCTGGGAAACACTATGAGACACCATCTGAGACCCTGGGAGACATGCGGCCATAGCTGGAGTCTGAAAAGCATGGGAACCACATGAGTGGAAGCACATCTTACATTTCAGCGATGGCAGAAGGAATGGCGAAGTGCACGCACATGAGAAAGTAATGAAAGCCCAAACCGGAGGCCATACACCAAGGCCACCCATCAGCAGACAAAAGGAAGTTTGAGAAAAATCAGAACCTGTAAAAACAAATGACAGAAGACAATATGGTTCAAGGCTAATATGGATGACAGCAGAAAAAATACCATTCTCTTTTATCACAGCAATTTCTGTGAATTCCTGGATAGAAAACATATTGAGAATTGAAGAGAAAGGGAATCGGAATCAAACATAAGTAACTTTTCCAAAACCAACTGGGAAGACATCCACACAGTTCAGTGATCTAAGTTCTTGGGTGATTTATAACAAAAACTATTCATTGTTTCCAAACAATGTGTTGGAAATTAATTACAAAATTAACATTTTTAGAATTTAGCCACATAAGCAAATATCCAAGATAATTAAAAAGTCATGCTAGTCCACATGTGTCCAATACATCACTTATATGGTAAGCAGATTTATATAAATCTATACAAACCTATAAAGTTTAAGAGTAAAAATCTTGATCTAGTGTTCTCATGTGGACAAAAACAACCCGCCCCGTACTTCTTGCTATACTATCTTCACTAAATAAAGGAATCACAAGCAAAAAGAGCCACCAAAATTAAAACTAGATGTTTGGAGACCACAGTATTAAACAGAAAGACTTACTCTTGGTGGTTGGTTGTAGGGTGGCTGGTCTTCTTTCCTGGGGATGGCTAAGGGCTAATACTCATAAAATCAATGGCACGCATCTACAAAGGCTGTTCTGATAAGGAATCCCTGGCAGGACACTATCTGAACAAACTCGAATCACAGACAAGTCCATCATAATCCACAAGCACAAAGCACAACTTCTTTGGGAGAACAGCTATGTAACACCACTGCGGTTGGCTGGCCCGTGTCATTTAGACCTGCAGCGTTTGGGGCCTGAGCCAAATTTCACCTCCCTTGGTGCAAACGTGAAAAGCCAACATGAAATATTGACAGCAGTCTGTGAGAGGATACTGAGCAGGATGGTCTTGCTCGGACCACAAAGAATCTGTTTTGTGACAAGATGGGAAAACAGGACGCACAGAAACTTGCTGCAGTTAAAATGAACAAGCAAACTCATTTGCTAGCCTGAGCAATGCATGCCCCAAGTAAAAGCACCTTTGTGACTCTCAGGCTGGCCTCGTTAGCCACGTCTGCTCCCAGAGATGACACGCTTGATGAAGACAGCGTCTTCTCTTTAAGGCTGCCCTTAAGAGAAACTCGGCTTCCTCTCGCCAGTGTAAAGTCCATCATTTCCTTCCCTTGTATCTGTCCTTTAAAAAGTTGGGGTTATTTATGGCTGTCATAGGAAAAGATGTCTCTGTTTCAGTGAGCTTATTCCTTTTTATTTATTTCTGATCATCATTTCTAAAAATCATTTCAGAAAATCAAACACTTTCCATTTACCTAATTTATACCATATGGTTACATGGCCTCTTCTAACAACATAGTTTATGTGATTAGCACTATTTAACTTAAATAATTACATGTTACTTCCCCATTCTCTCCTGATTTCAATGTGTTAGATTGCATACATTGCTAATTTAACTGCAAGCCAGTATGAGCATTTTGTCCTGTGCAATTTTATAAAATCCTTTTATAAACCTTTAACATACTCTCCCCTACATAAAAGTTAAGGTCCTTATAAATGTATGAGAATAGGAAAAGCTACCTTGTATGTTGACAGAGCAAATGTTTATCAAATCCAGAGCCATTCTTGTGAACAGATGTATGTATTATGCTTACTTCTCAAGCTCTCCACTCCTCCCAAAAAAGAGATCTATAAGAACAACAAACCCCTCTGGTTTATACAGGGTTTACTATAGTAATTCAACACAGCTAGCAAAGTTGTAGGCTAAACTGCAAAGAAATCATCTTCATTTTCCTACCTCCACTTTAAGTGCTCTCTACCCACTGATCCTTACCTCACTTTCTGATTCCCCATCCCCCTGCACCCCCACCCCTAGCCAAGCACCTCTTTGCACCCTATACTGTGAGGAAGCCCCACTTCCATCCAGTCCGAATCATCCCTCCCTTGTTGGTCTTGTTGGAAACTAATCTCAAATTCCCACAATGTATTAATCACCTTCCATGCTCAAACGTACCTTTAAGGTACCACAGTAGGCCTATGGGAAAGATTACTTTGGGAGAACAGGTGGAGAGAAATCTCTGTGAAGCACAGTAAGTGACTCTCCTCGAGGGACGGGAATGTGGAAGAGGGAGAACCCAGGCTGCCTTGGTACACAGGGTCGCACTGGCACTTCCTGTATATGTGAAGTTATTCAAATCACTTAGTTTCTCTGAGCTCCAGTTTCCTAATCTATAAAATGGGACAATACATCATGCTTTGCAAATTTATTGAGAGATTAAAAGAGAGAACATGCGTTGGTAATGGTGTGCAGGGAAGCTGAGTAAATCTAAGTAAACTGCCATCCCCTTGCTTCTTCATGTAATACCCATACTTGTGGAGTTATGCCTAAAACCGTCTTGGGTAACTCGGCATTGTCAAGTTCCTCAGTGAATGAGTCACTGGGTTAAATCAGTCAGCAAATATTCATTCAACAAATATTTAAGCTTTGTCTATCCGTAAGAGGTAATGTCTGTATTTACAAAGACTGTAGTGAGTATATAGTAACATTTCATACCGACTTATTTTGGTCTCTTAGCCCCCCAAATTGTAAATCGTTCATATTACCTTTAAACTACACTGTGTTTACCAATGCCATTACTAAAATGATACAATTTTAAATTCAAACTTAATAACTTGCTCTTCATTTGTTTCATTAATAGCTCAGAGGCGAAGTTTCCAAACCTGCATCCATTCACCTCGCTTAATTTAATGATAATGTATAAAAAAGGAAAAAGTTCCCAAATGTGATACTGAAGCAATCTCTTTCAAGCGAGAGGTGTTGTTGTTTTACTTGTATACCACTCACCGAGCTGCTTTGTAAGGACACTTACCTCTTTGGCAAGTAAATCTTTTCACTATGCTGGGAATCCCAGGTGTTTTACAGGACCAAAAAGCACTGAAGGAAACTCTAAAAATAATCTCTAATTATGTGTTCTGTTCTATGATTTCTTTTGTTTGGAAGCCAGTATTTGGAGGTTGAAAGCAGAATGGAAAATGTGCCGGTACAAAAGAAAGAATTACTTTCTTCTTTCCAAACAAATATAAGAACTCCCCTATGACCGTGTTTCCCACTGGAGGGTGTCCTTCAGAGCATGACATCTTTTTACTACATGAGCCCTAACCACCATGTCTGGAGACAGACAGGGTCTTTAGGAGGTAGCTGGGGTTAAATGAAGTCAGAAGGATTGGGCTCTAATCTGATAGGCCTGTGGCCTTATAAGAAGAGGAAGAGATCTTTCCTTCTCTCTCCCCTTCCCTACCTCCGTTCCCACCACCACATGTAAGGATGCAGCCAGAAGGCAGACATCTGCAAGCCAGGAAGAGAACCCTACTGAGACCCAACCGCACTGGCACCCTGATCTCAGACTTCCAGCCTCCAGAACTGTGAGAAAATACATTTCTGTTGTTCACACCACCCAGTCTACGGTATGATTAATACCATGGCAGCCCGAGAATACTAAGACAATTGGATGCTGTTGTGGAAAAAGCAGAAAGGGTCACCACCATGATGTGTGAAGTTTCGGTGTTGACAGAGAGTGACAGGAGAATATGATAAAAGAGAGAGCTGACCATCAAACATGATAAGAGAATGCAGGGAATAAGAAGGAGACAATATTTGTGAATCTTCCTGTGAAACAAAGGGTTGCTTCTTTATATTAAGTATGAAAGTTAAAAATAGAGAACTGAATTTTATAAAAGGAATTTTCTGAAAAATTTCGCCTGGTTGTGAATAAAGTCATTAATCTCTCTAAACCTGGGATTTCTTATCTATTCAACAAGAATGAGCCTGTTCCTAGATTTCTCTTAGAAGAACAGGATTAAAACATCTAATAAAACCTACTGATTATCTTACAATTATTACTAAGGGGCAAAATGGCATTCTGGGTCAGGCAGGGCTCTCAGCATGTTGTCCGCTTTCAAATTCAGGGCCTATCACATGAGCTGACCAAGGGAAAAGGTCCTAGTTACCTCACCTGCAAAATGGAGATAATACTAATGCAGCTTTGCAGAACTGAGTTTTCCATGCTGCTCGGCAAATGGTAAGAGCTTGTAAATACTGTTATTTTTGAATATTGATGGCAATGGTGGAGATCATCATGATTATGTTGTCATTGTTACTAAGGAAAAACTCGACATTCTAAAAACTCTGGGCTGAGACTGCACTGACCTTTCCATAGTTAAGCCTGCTTTATAAACCAGAGACCCATGCCTTCTTAAAGATATATTTTTCTTAACTCTTTCAAGTTATACGGTAGCTCTCCATTAATTTTTCACTTACTTTTCAGAAGTGTTACATACAAAGCATTTTCTGAAAACCCTGCTCTAGTCCCTCTGGTCCTCTGTACTCACACTGGGCACCCCTGAACTTTCAGATTTAAGGCAGGCATTTTAATATGTTACCATATTTTCATTTGTTTACTAATCAAAGGTTTGTACTCATGCCTAGAGGCACATTAATTACAAAAATGTCCAATGCTATGAATCAAAAATATATATTCTGCCCTTTCTATTACTTGCTTCCTAGAATACTTTTTTTCTACCTTTCACTTTTCTTCATGTTTCCTTTTACCCTTCATTTTTTTCTAACTGAGTGGTCCCATCTTTTCCCTTCTTAAAGCTGCATAAACCAAGAAAGTAAAACCAGGAAATTTAAAACATCAGTTTCCAGGTCTGTGAAGCATGAACAGATGGGCATCAAAAATCCAGTCCTTTTTTTCCCTTTTCATTTGCCCATCCACAACCCGAATAAATCAAAATTTCCAGCAAATGCAACTTCCAGCACAACCCTCACTTTATGTATTCCCACATTAAATGCTACAGCACTCAGTACTAATTCACTCAAGTTCTGATTCTATTGCTGTCTAATTTTTGACCCACAGAAATGAACTCTCTTCCAGACTAATATTACAAGATATAATTTTGTTCACTTTATATTTGAAATAAAGCCTGTGTGTACCATGTGAGTATACTAACACTTCCACCTCGAGTTTTTACACTTTCTACAATTTCTAAGTTTTGAAAAAGGGGAGTAAACATGTAACTCATGAGTAAATTGCTGGGTTATTACTAGAATATAACCAAGGCTTGAAGGCAAGGAAAAGTCTGAAATACTTGACCAAAATCCTTAGTGAAAAAGGTTCAGAGGAAAAAAACACTCATTCACCACCAGTCAAGAAAAACTGCAGTGCCTCCTATGTGCCAGGCAAAGGGCTGCCCCGATGAAACAGCAGAGTGGACGCTGGATCAGGGAAGAACAGGCATCGTGACTATGAGAACTCAGACCTGGAGAGGCGTGAGTGCCGAGGAGGGCTCTCTGGAGAAGGCGATCTCTCAGCTGAGACCTCAGTGATGATTAGAAGCCAGTCAGGTATGGGAGAGAGAGGTAGGGTGTTTTAGAGCATGACATGTGCAAAGGGCCTATGGAGAAAACATGGTCCAGGGGCAAAAAGCAAAGTATTAACAAGGTGGGCATAGTAGGGAAGGAAAGGGTGGGAGTTAAAAACATGGCCAAGGAATAAGCAGGGGAGGCTTTGTGGCCCTTAAATAACCTAAGTGAAGAGGTTTGGAGCCATCTTGAAGTTTACAGTCAGATTGGGTCTGAATAAACACTGACTGCTGGGCAAAGAATGGATTGGGGAAAACACGGCAGACCAAATGCCAATTAAAAAAAAAA
>PVKM010017804.1:0-25560 GCA_004027735.1 Carollia perspicillata
AAATAGGGAAGACCAATTAAAAACTTGACTTTTTTTGTTAATAATAAAGTATTAAGTCACAGAAACAATAAGCCATAACTAGGAAGTATCAGAAAATCTCAGGATCACAACACCTACCTGTGGTCTAGCCATTATTCTAGGTTCTGAGGATACTACAGGAACATTTGTACCTTCAGGAACTTTATGCTAGTTGGGAAGGTAGAAAATAATATATATTACTTAACACAGTTCAAAAGGTTTAGTACAATAAAGGATGGAACAGAATGGAATGAAATAGAATGTCTGTGTTATGAATAAAGTAATAAAGTGGGGGAAGAGTGAGGAAGTGAGAGGGTGCAGTCTTAGATAATACTGTCATGGAGGGGACTCCTAAAGTGATGACATTTGAGCACAGACCCGCACAGAGTCAGCAGTGACCCCCGGGTCTTTCTGTGGAAAGCATGTTACAGCAGATAGAAGAGTTAATATTCATTTTGACAAGAACCTTGACCTTACTAGGGGATACACTATGATTTCTTCCAAATTCAGATGTCTACAATGTAAGATTTGTTAACCTCATTCATAGAATTAAACACAAGTGAGTCATAATGGAATACCATGAGGAAATACAGCATGGATCTTTGAAATTCAAAACAAATTGGCACTTTCTGTACTGAGAAACAGCAAAAAACATTTTTTTAAAGAACCATCCTTTATACTAACTTGTGCCTGGTAAATACGTCTACTCTGAATTTGATAAACGGTATCTGAGGATAGGTACATGCTAAATTTCTACTGGTGGAGTCACCTTATTGGCTCGGGATTACCTACCTTCCTTAGGTCTCCTTTTTTCCCCGTCACACTAACAGAGGAATGCAAGGGAAAGGGTCCATTCTCCTAGCCTGTCTCTTGCATCTAGCTTACCTCTTCCTCTGCCACTTCCAATTCTTTTGCTAGAACTGACTTCCCAAAACATAGCTCTAACCACATTATTTTCCTCTGCCTATCCATCTCTCCTTGGTTCCCATTGCCTCTGTGACATGCTCTTTGCTCTGACTTTTACACAACAAACTTCACAATGAGAACTGAGCTTGCACGTCAGGTTATATCACTTGCTGTTCCCATACACACAAGCACTTGACTTTTAAGCCATCAGAAAAACGCCACGCGCGTCTGCAGCTTTCTGCCACAGCCACGTTCCTTGCTCTCCAGGCCAATCTTTCTCTGCCACCTCTGCTAGATAAACTTCCACTCCTGCTTTAGAATCAAGTTCAAATATCACCTCCTCCCTAAAAGTTTCCTCTGTGCTTTATCCAAACGCAGAGAAAATGTAATCAGTCCTTCATTGTTGATGAAGAGCACTTCATTCGTAGCACTACTGCATAGCAGTTAAGAGCTTATAATTGGGAACTGCCTGGACTCAGGCTTGAGGTTTGGAGGCTGAATGATCTTGAAAACAGAGTCTGGGTGTCCTCATCTGTGAAATGCTAATAACCTTAACATCTACCTCACAGGGCCACTGGGAGATTTAAATGAGTTAAGTCATGGGGAGTCATTAGAAGATCTGACATGTACTAATTGTTCACTGGTCATCAGATGTTATTATTAGCTATCATGCTCCCATTATTTTTAGTTGTACACATATAGTATATGCCCCTCCTACTCTCTGAGTACTTGGGTATAGGCAATATATCTTCCCTATTTCTTATTCTCAGTGCCATGCACAGTATTGGCCAAAAAGACACATTTGACAAATGTCGGACCCTACAAATTAGACTGAGCGAGGAGTATGTGTAAATCCCACTCAGTATTAAATGTCAGCCCGAATGTTCATTTTAATGTGTTGTATGTGTTAAATAAGACAACTACTAATAATCCCCATCAAATATGAAGACTTCTGAGGAAAAACAGTGTTGAGATAGAGGAGCAATCATCTCCGTGGGAGTCTGAGTAGCATTATTGGTATATAGAAAAAAAGTCAATCATGGCAAGAGAGCCTTCTGCTGTATAACTTCCCATGAAGTAAATAAGATACAGGAAAAAATTAAATACTTTTTCAGAACAGGGAATTGTGTCTGTTGCTACCTCCTCAGCACAGTTTTTAATTCAGAGAATAATTCTGGTACTTGAAAGTACGTTATAAATCCCTCTCTTGCCTATTCAAAGCATCTGATACCATCATATGCTACCCATTTTGGCCTAATGCATTGTTGAAGTAGGTGCGAAGGCCTCTAAACATGTCAGTCACTAGGCTAGGCACGAGAAATCCAAAAAGTGAGTAAGATCCAGAGGACTGGGGAGGGAAGCCCAGGGCACAGAGCGCTTTAGAGAGTGATGAGCACCACTCTCTTTTCCCTGAGCATGAGCGTGTTAAAGGAAGTTATGGGTGTTGAGTTGGAAGCCACATCCAGCATTTCATTCTGCGCAGGTTTGAAAAAGCAAGGCAGGAAGAAAAGGATAGAATGAAATTAGGAAAGGAAGAAAGCACCGTTTTATAAGCTTCACTGGGGCCCGGCAATATTTTATTTCCAATGGAAGGTGACGGAAGTGGGTGAAATGTGGTGCCTCACAAAAAGTTTTACAGGCACCCTGCTGCATGCTTCCCTCAAACACTCTGCCTCCTCCCCTTGCCAAGAGACATGGGAAAAAATATATATATATATATAGGAGTTACTAAAAGGACTGAAGAACTCTTAGCAGGGTAATTAATGAATGATTAGGTCAGTCACCCATGTTAAAAAAAAGTCAAGTGTAAGAAATCATGGCTTTGTCAAGAACTTGGAGGTTTTTAGACTGGAAGCAATTTGTACGACGACTATTTTGACCGTACAACTTCCTAATCTCAGTTCCCATAAAGTCTGGGTGGGGGCCAGCTGGAATGATTCCTCTCAGCCGCACAGATATTGTCCGCAGAGGAAATAAAAGGATTTTAAACACCAGAGTCATTTCCTTTGGTTCTCAGCTCTTTGAGGAAAAAAAAAATTCCTTTCGGTCAGTGATATCTCCAGCTCAATTCCTGCAGCCTAGCTTAGAAAAATAACAAAATCTGTTCCCCGAAACACTTTCCAATCAGACAAGCACAGCTTTCAACTCAGAACATTTAAGTCCAATAAAAGACTTCCCTTTGCCCGGGGGTTCTAAGAAGACTAACACCTTTTTAAGGTTCAGACTGCTCTCTAACGAGTTACATAAAAATCCGCAACCAGTGTAAATGTCAAATGTGAAAGGATGTGTTCGAGAAAGGAGAGAGAGACGCGTATAATCAAATCTCGAGCTGCTCCTTTGGAAATGCTGCTGAGGGGTCTGGCTGAAAATAATGGGGCCCATTTATGGCACACAGCACAAACGGTAATAGCGAGTTCCCTCTCGAGTGGAACCTTAGCAGCTGGGGAATGGTTACCTGAATGTGTGGAGAGCCGAAAAGCAGCACTTTCCAAATATATCCTCCAGCTAAGGACTTTTGGAATGGCTGCAAAGATTATAAAGAAAAGATGGATTGTCAGAACACTCCTCAGCGCATACATATGCGTTCCAAATGCCAAAGGTGGAAGCCGATCGCACACAGTATTATTCACATGCCACAGAATTTGAAATATTAGGCAGCCTTTGTCCAAGATTGATCTACAAGGAACAGGCAGGACTAGAGCCCCGCCTCCACCGCTTTGTGTTTTGCTTTGTTGGTTCTAGTTTTTATTTCCCTGTAAGGCCCTTGGTGTTAATTCTCAAGTCTTCGGGCCCGTTTCTTGGTGAAAAAGGAAACAATAAAACAGGCTGGGTCACATATCAGGTAGAAAATACAAATAAGTGGAATTACATTAATATCTTGATATCAAATCTTAAGGTATTAAGACTATTTAAGTTACTTATTCCAGGATACTTGAGGACATTCTCATAGATTTTAATCATCACATTTAAGAAGGAATCATGCAGTATTTATAGTTTCCAGATAATTTCATTTAAAAGATAATGCCAAGAGAATCAAAATGTGCTCATTACACACATCACATGCTGCAGCTAAAGAATAAATTATTTTTTGTCCTTTTCAAATGCTCATATCCAAAACTTAGAAATATCCAATGTACTTATTTACTAACAAGCATAACATAAAAATGACAGAACAAGTCTCTACTTGCTAAATGATTCTAATGCCTATCTGTTGAGAGATGGGGAAGACAACCTTTCCATGGGATCGACTTTCCCATTTCTTTCTTTCCTTGAATGAATAGTTAGGGATTATAAGAAAAGGGAATGCTTTTGATAATGTTTCTGATATATATGATATAATATGATATAATATAATATAATGTAATGTAATGTAATGTAATATAGTATATATTTGTACTGCAATAGTAGACCTTTCATTGTACGTAAATTTAAAGCAAATGTTATTGGAAAAGCTCACCTTCTACTCTCCAATTTTTGCTCTTCAAGGAATTTCAAATTCAGGAACAAAATGCTACCAAAGTGACTCAGAACATGAAGAGATACGAAATTTCTGTTTTCAGTTAGTCTTGTGACACATGTGTTTTCATTCTTTCCTAAGACACAGTGGAACCCTCAACTTTTGAGTCATGACATGAAAATCCCACTTTGTTATTATTCTTATAAATGGAAATGATTATGCAATAGCCTCTAAAGAAAGGCAAAAAGGGTGTTATTCTTTATATATGATGGTCCTATGAGTAGGGCCCATGGCTTCCATTTTTTTAAGCCTGCAATTCAAACTCTTTTTCCAGGTTTCTGTGTATAACTAAGAGCAGATATTGGCAAGGCATTGGGCTACATACAGGGTTGAGGACTTTTAACATGGAGCAGTTCATAGGCCAAACACAGAGACTCACAGAAGCGCTGACCATCAGACGAGAGTAAAAACTGTTCTCCACATATGCTTTGTGCTAAATATTAAAGTCACACAAAACACCCAAGCACAAAACTAGTTTATGCTGTCATCTCTTCAAATATAACAATGAACTATTAGAATCACTGTTAAGTTTGAGAGTCCAACTTATTTTTGGAAACCAACTGTTGACTTGAATCAATTCTCTATCGAAAGATTTTCTCCTTTGTCATTAACCTAAGGAAAACTCAAATGTATTCCTGATAAGATGTTTGTAATATAGGCAGCATAGTCCCCTAGCACATAGTGGGACCTCAATACTTTGTGGTTTTAAACAAGGGAAATGCATGGTGTCTGTTAATAGTTTTGCAGGGAAAACCATGCTAGTACAACTAAACCATTGCTGCAAATAGTGAACGACATCACTAGGTGGTAAATTATCTGACAGAAGCAATAAGAATTCATAGAAAAGAGACTTTCTACCAAGAGCTCATGTAGATCGGGAAGCTTGCATTGACTAAGTAGAATTTGAAGTTACCCAGTAGTTTAAGTGTGGTCTATAATGGAAGAAGTCTATAGAGGATAGTTTTCTGGGAGGTGGGGATGGGTTGAGTGAAGACCCAAGGGTGGTATATGCATGGTATGTTAGGAGAGTGAAGTAACTGCCTGTTTAGTGGTAAAGGTACACGTTGAAACAGAATAAAAAAATGCTGTGAGTTGACAGTGGCTTTTTGATGCCACACTGAAGGATTCAGACTTGATAAGGAATAGAATAACAAGTCACAAACAGGTTTTCAGCAATTAAGGGACACAATTAAAGCACTGTTTTTTAAAAAGGCAAAGAATCTACAAAAGAACCCTAACTCCAAATGCTTTTAACAAGAACGTGTGCTGACTCCAGCTGGGTGATAAATGGCTACAATTTTATTCTGGTTTCTAATCACAACCCAAATCACACACATGATGACTTCTCCGTGCTACATCCAGGTACTGAGAACCTAAGACGTGGTTAAGTCATTCATTACGTTATTTGTCCAGACACCCATTGGATAAATACTTCATGTGTCAAACACGTGCAAGCACAAGTGAACAAGAAATGAACAAGACACAGTCATTTTTTTCAATCTGAAGAAGTGTATAATTCTTGCTCTCGATAAGGCCATAGTTTAAGAGGAACATGAAAGAGAAAAATCACTGATTATATCCAGATTGTTAAGAGCTGGCTAAACTTTGGAGAGAACAGAGTTTTATTAAGAGATACAGAAGAGGGATAGCTAAGTCAGCTTGGGCAGGAGTAGAGGGAAAGAAAGATAAAGCTTTGAAGGCTGGTGCTAATAATCTACCGAGTTTTGAAAGACAAGGAGAGTACAGAGACAGCACAGGCGATAGATGAAATTGAATAACCAGGCTTTAGAACAAAGCCAACCTGAATTTATATCCCATAGCTGTTATTTCATAGTTGTGGAGATATGGACAAGTTCTTTGTCTCTTATACCTATAAAAATGAAGATAATAAGTATAACAATTGGGAAAACACTGCCATAACCTATGTAAATCTCTTAGCATAATTTCTGTACATAGTAAGTGCTTACTACATACCAGAATTTATTACTAAATGGGGGACAGATGATGTTTCAGGCAACACACACCAAAGTGCTTTTGCACATGATGTGGACATAGCTGGGGATGCTGGAAAGAGATGAGAACTGACCAGGGTCATCAGTACAGCCACATAGGTTGCTCATTGTGCAACTCCACTGGTGCTGCTCACATGGACTTCAATGTGAATTCTCCTTCAGTATCAGAGTTGTGCAGGGCTCACCCCATACAAGAGTGTAGTCAGCCTGGTGTTAGAGAGAGGACAGGCCAGATCATGAAAGCTTTGCCTTATATTCCATAGCAAGTCATTAGAAATCTACCTTATTTGACATCTCATTCCAAATGAGAGAGACCTAAAAATTTATACATGTAACTGAATTTTAATGAAGATGTTCATCCTTAAACATTCTTATTATTTAACAAATGAACTGTATGTCTCCTTGTTGAATTTTAATACTGTTAAATTGTTTCCACATCACTCATTTTTGTGGTTTTACTAGATATTTGTTATCTTTTAATGGATTACGCAGATTACCTGAGAAATACTTATTAGCCTTTATTATGTGCTAGATCTTGGTTTTGCAGATAGAGGAAAATATAGTTTCTCATTCAAAGAATTTGTAGTCCAGAGGAGAAGACGTAAATGTCAACAAGTAATGATAGCTACCTATCAAATAAAAATATCTTCAGTAATTATCATACATTAGGTGTTGACCTAGTAATTAGCAGAGTATAAATAAATTTTTCTATTTTCCTTTTCCCCACTGTAGCTTGTTTTTCATATTATTTCACAGTCTTAACAATGATCTCTTTCCATGGTTGTAAAATACTCTAGTGCTTTAACCAGAGTAGTCACTTCTGATATGTGCACATTTGTGTTATGCTGGAGACTTCAGTGATTTGATGAAAAAATTACATTCATCGGTCTAGATTTTATACACCTAAAATATTGTTTCTATAGACAAAAACGATATGATTAAGTTTACTTGCTCACAGGGTTAGGAAATTTAACGACCCTCGATATGCAGTCATAAAAAACCACCTTTGCTTTTAAACAGAGCTGACAGCTAAGAGACATCTCTGCTGCCACTCCAAATTCAGTTTTTGGTTGACCTCTCACAAAGCATCAATAATTTAATGAATTATAAATCATTTCCAAATTGTTTGGGCTCATGTTTTGTATCTTTAAAAACATTCCAAGGCAGAAGACTGTACTTGAACCACAAATGAAAATTTAAAGAAAGATAAAGGAAAAAAACACTGCAAGGGCCTGCACACTTTAAGTGAGCTGTGGCTCCCTGGACCAAGGACACAGTCAAGTTTCAGTGACGCACATATTACTCAGGAGGTCATTTTTTTCCCCTGCTGTCCTGCACAGTTTGGACGTCTGTGCGACCTAGGCAAAACATCACTCCCAGTTCCTGGCTAGGGAGAGAGAAAAGAATTTCCTCTCTAAACTTAGAGACCAAGTTTGTATTTCTGGAGTGGATCTGAAGGTCATAGCCTCTGTGTTTCCACATGTGTGCAGTTGGCTAATGATGACTGGAAATTCTGAACAGCCACCTACGAAGTGTTTAGAGCCTGAATGAAACCAGTTGCAGCACAGAGCTTCAGGTAGTGCTTAACTGTCCAATTAAAACCAAATGAAAAGCCTTTACTCCCCCCTCCCCATTATTTATCCAAAACATTCAAGGAATTCTGGCGATGTCAAGGCTCACTGTTAACCCTAGAGGGATACAGATGCCATGAGACAGGACGTTATAGTTCCCAGTGCATAGGGACTTCACAGTTGCCTGTGAACAAGAAACCTGACAAAACACACCCATGCCCTACTCCAGAATGAGATCATTTGAGTTACAGATATGAAATACGTGCCTTGCTATTATGGTATCTCCTATAAAAATCCCACCAACAAAAACAGGCTAAGTGCAAGCGATGACTCTGGAGAAGTAAAATAATTTTCTCAGTAGTCCCAAAAAGTAGGATCTAGCATTAAGATCAGAATCTGGAGGTAGAGCATCAAGCCTGAGACCCGTATCTCTCACAAAGCAGAGAAAAAAAAAAAAGAAATGGAGTTACAATCCAATCCAAACATTATAAAAAATTTCAGACTCAAACTTGGGCAGGGGACTCTAGAGGGAGGTTAAGGTAGTAAAACGTATGTCTATTAAACAGATCTGTTGGAAAAAATAGGCACAAATACTCAAGGTTTCTTTAAGACACAAAACAAGGAGGGGTGGAAACAAGACAGAAGTTGGGAGGGCTGGGGGGCGGTCTGGGATGGTAGTAAAAGGCAGAAAACTGTACTTGAACAACAATTAAAAAAAGAGAGAAAGAAACCACAAGAAAATGAGAGATCAGGCAGCCTTCAGGTTGGAGTTAGAGTTTTGAAGGCAACTCAAGGCAGTAAGAAATTATGAGGACAGGGGAAGAACTGTTTGAGAAAAGAAAATATTTAAAAGAAAAAAAAAAAAAACATGACCTTAGCAGGCACTTGGGTGTTTTCCACAAGAACTGGTTCACAGATAAATTCAAAACATTTAAAAGTCCTTTTTGATTAAACTTTATCGTACTTTTAGACTCCAAATAGAAAACAGTTGTTTATGCCCCGTTCATCTATCAAGGAGATACTGACCCCCAAACACTTTGCACAACCGAGTGCAAGCTATTTATAGAAAAGCAGGGAGCCTGGGTAAGTAATTGGGATAGAGCGGCCTCTTCAGAGGTCTTAACCTTATTCCCAAGAGCAAACGAGGGAGGCAAGCTAAACAGAGCTTAAATAAGATAAAAGAGAGCATTTGCTGTGGAGCTCGACCACATAGGCCCTATAAGGAAGCACGTGCTTTGCTCTGCCTCCTGAGAGTAAGAGCAACTGTCAACTGCCCTTGGTCTGCCTGCTACCCTGTAACTCTGCAATACTTTCCCACACGCAACGGACTCGGCTGATGCGCACTTACAAGCTGAAACATGTAGAAGGGTGGACATTTGTCCCTGCGACTTAAGTGTGAAATTGAAGTTAACAGAAAACCATTCTTAAAATACTTTTTAAAATTACTCTGAATAAAACAAAATGAACAACACAGTTTCAAAAGGCGGCTACGCTTTCAAGGCACAAACTGCATGCTCTTTCACGCTTCCATTAAATGACAAAACAGGATTAGAATGGCTGATCGATACTGTTTATGGTGGCATGGAAGTAGGTGGGTAGAAACTCCCGCACATTTCTTTCAAACTACCTGCCTTTACATAAACTCAAAACATTGTGCATGTGTCTCCTCGTCATGAATAACATCCAGGGGCATTTACTGCTGGTTTTTCATATGGGGATTACTGTGAGGAGAGCAAAGAGTGAAGAGACAGGCTTTGGCAGACATTTGGGTGCTAACTACATTAACGTTTGAGAAGTTACTCAGCATCTCCAGGCTTGCTTTCTCATTAGTAAAATTAGGGTAATGATAACTTTTGAAGTTACTTGATGTCCACTGAGCAATGGTGTAGGCGATTGAAAGTTGAAGATACATATTCTTTCAAGGGCTACACAGGTACACAAATAGTGGGCTGGCTTTAAGAAAATAAGAGTGATTTAGGCTATTCCAAAAAGCACTCACATTTAAATACTTCTGAGCAGTGCTGCAGCCAAACAACATTCCTTTACTAGACAAATTTGCCCTTATGATGAACTACAGGAATGTTCTAAGGGAATTCTAGATCTTAGTGTGCAGAACAACTATTTGGCCAAGGCTGAGTGAGTCACACAGCATGTTGGTATATATACGCCTCCTGTCTCTGTCACCACTGCTTACCATATCTCCAAGGACTTTATAGCTCATCATCTACTCCTTCCCAAGCTCATTCTGGTAGGGTTTTCTTCTGTCCTAGGCCAACAAACCAAAGACCCCATTTCTGACTCCTGTGTTGGGATTCACTTCCTTTTTATTACTTTTTTAATGTAATGTTTGGTTCTTTGGTTGACTGGTTGGTAGGTTAGTGGGACATAAGTTGAAGAGTTTACTTTTGCTTAAGGGAATTCAGATAGAAAACACAAGATAAAAATTTTGGTAGAAGCCTGACAGCCCCTGGTGCTACAAGAGCCTGGGTTATTAGAGACATCATAATTCTTTCTCCCAAAATGCACAAACTATCCTCTGGCTTGCCACCATGTCTGATGTTTTCATCAGCTCTTGTATCGTACTGACTTTTTATTGTCTACAGAAGTTCACTAATAAAATGGAACCGTCTTACGTGGAAATTAGCATGACATACATTTTTTTTAAGTCTCTCTAACAAGAAGCAGAGTTACAGAATGGCTCTTCACCAGTAAATTTTGCAAGACCAAGAGAGAGGAAAGATAGGCTAAACTGGACAACATAATAGGATGTATGTGGTTATAATGATAATTCATATTAATTGGACATCATAGGTGAAAATACAACACAAAGTAGCAATATTAACTTTCCCACAGAGTTCAATCACTACACACCTGTGATTTTATTTGATAGCTATATATGCAATTTTAACTTACTACTGTCTTACACTCTCTTACAAAAGAAGAAAACGCCAAAGACCCTGACCACTGTCTAAGGCAGAACAACTTCTCCAGGACTTACTTGGTTTATGTGACACAGCAGATGCTTAGTTACAAAGACCAATGGGAATTTCATTTCAACCACTTTAAAAAAAAATAAAACTTATATTTTATAAAACAGAAACATACCTTTATGGTAAATCTTCATCAAAAGGTTTTAAAAACACGTATGTGATATAATTAACCCAAAAATATTTGCCCCGTCTCATGTAATCATATATGTATAAGTATATGAATAAATATATTAACATACATAATGAAATTACATATGCACATATGTATTTCATTTGGGGTTACTCATTTGGTTCTAAACAGTGTTTAAAACTTGCAAGAGATTGGCAAAAATTCTACTTTTTGTATAGAAATCTTTGGCGTGCTAAGTTTTTCTTTAGTCAGGAGAAAATATCAGCAAACAGTATATCTGATAAAGCATTGATATTTCAAATATATCAGAAACTCATACAACTCAATAGCAAAAATCCCCAAACAACCCCATTAAGAAATGTGCAAAGGACCTGAGTAGACATCTTTCAAAGAAGATATGCAAATGGCTAACAAATATATAAAATGATACTCAGTATCACTAATCATCAGAGAAATCCGAATCATGACCATAATGAGATATCACCTCATACCTCACACCTGTTAGGACGGCTATTGGAGAGATAGAGAGAGAGAGAGGGAGATGGACAGACAGAGAGCACTGCTGGCAGGAATGTAGAGATAAGGAATCCCCCCCTTTACACTGTTGGTAAGGATATAATTTGATACAGCCATTATGCAAAAACTGAAAATCCAACCACCGTATAATCAGGACTACATCTTCCAGGTGTATCTCCAAAGGAAATGAAATCAAAGAGATATACCTGCACTCCCATGTTCATTGTAGCACTATTCCCAATGGCCCGGACACAAGTGTCCCTTGAGGGATAAATGGATAAAGCAACTGTGATACACACTCACACACTAGAATATTATTCGGCCTGAAAAAAGGAGAGCCTGCCATCTGGAAGAACAGGGATGAATCTAGAGGGCATTGTGCTAAGTCAGATACGTCAGACACAGAAAGAAAAGGAAAGACTGCATGATATCACACACAGATGCACTACAAAAATTTAACTATATAGGAGCAGAGAGCACAAAGGTGATTGCCACAGGCAAAACAACAGGATAAATGAGTTGTTGGTTTAAGGGAACAATGTTGTTGCTGTCTATGTAGGATGAATATGTTTAGAAATCTAATACGTAGCACGATAAACAGTTCATAATACCACACTGAATCCTGGAAACTCTCTACATGAGTAGATTTCAGGTTCTCTCATTGCACATACAAAAATGGTACCTGCGTGAGGAGATAAGAAGTTAATTAGCCTGACTATGGTAAGCATTTACAATGTGTATGTATGCCAAATCGTCACGTTGTACACATTACACTATGGTATTTAAAAAATAAAAGTGTAAAGTTTTCCTGTCATCAAATCATTCTCAATTTTATCACCTGTTTCTCTACGAAAAGTATGAGCCCATAATTTCTTTTTTTAAAAGATTTTGTTTATTTATTTTTTAGAGAGGGGAAGGGAGGGAGAAAGAATGGGAGAGACACATTAATGTGTGGTTTTCCCTTGTGCACCTGCAACTGAGGACCTGGTCCACAACCCAGGCAGGTGTCCTAGACCGAGAATCAAACCGGTGATCCCTTGATTCACAGGTGGCTACTCAACTACTGAGCAACACCAGCCAGGGCTATAATTTCTTTATATCCTGTGAAATGAGAGATTTTCTGAACTTTAACCCCTTGACTCAAAAATAGCTCGAGAACCCTTCAGGAACTTTATAAGCACAGTGGTTTAATAGTTTGTTTTAAATGAAGCTTTAAATTCTGTCTCACATAATTCTCTTTTTCAGAAAAAAGAAAGGAGTCTGCTTCTTTCAGTCATTCCTTCAATAAAAAGACTACCATTTTCACTTTAATCATCTACTGTAACAAAAGTGCCCTAAAGACATAAATTCCAAGGTGCCGTATAGTATATCTGTCTCGGGATTTTGCCACTCAATGTCAGTTAGTAGGCTATCAACTGTGTTTATTTTTCACATCACCATCAAACCCAGAGCCTGGTTCCTTCGTTACCAGTTGCTTCCCTAAAATCTGCTGCTTCGCCTCCTGCCTTTCCAGAGTGGACAAGCCCTGAGAACCTCAACAGCTGGGACGTCTGCAGCTTACGCTTTTTCTTATTTCTTCTGGAGAACAATTGCATCTTTATTTATTTTTATTATCACCCGTATTTTTTTATGAATTTGTTGGTTCGCTTTTTACTGTGATAAAACAACATAAAATGTATCATTCTAACAACTGAGTGTATAGTTCAGTGGCATTTAATACATTCACACAGTTATGCAACCATCATCACTACCCATCTTCCCAAATGGAAACTTTGTATCCATCAAACACTAGCTTCCCATCCCCCAAACCCCAAACCCCCAGCCCCTGGCACACACCATTTGGTCATTTGTCTGTATAAATCGGACTACTCTAGGTACCTCATATAAGCAGAATCACACAGTACTTGTCCTTTTGTGATTAGATTATTAAAGTGATATTGTAATGTTTTCATAGTTACAAGTAATAGTGCGGTGATCACATTGTAAGATGTATAAATGTAGAATCACAATAGGATATACCTGAAACTAATATAACATGTATACCAAATATACTTAGATAAAAAATACAAGGAAATAAAAAAGACAAATTGTAGCTTTAAAAGTGGCTTAGAGGTGTTCCAAAGATGCTTTGTGAGTACAGATTTCTCCAGCTCGGGGCTGATGTGAGCAGAATGACCAGTAGGTCTATCTGGACGCCAAGCAATTTAAACGCACCGCCCTTTTCTTAATTGATGTTGTACAAATTAAAGGCAGTCCCTGCTGTTTTCTCTTATTCTACAGCAGGGAGGAAACCACACCAGTTTTTTAAAATATCATATGGATAGCAATTTTATATCACCAAGAGTTTCTAGCAAAGGAGACATTTGACCCCATTTACAGCCACTTGCAGAACCATCACTAACAATATATTCATCATTCAAAGTCAAGGTCATTCTTTAGAGTTTTGGGATTTGGGAGGGTTTTGTTTTTTGTTTTTTGTTTTTTGTTTTAGCTATGTGCATGAGTTTTTCTCTTTCATTCTCTGAAGGTCTAATTGATTTACTAAATTAAAGAAAAACTAGCTATTTTAATAGCAAAGTAAATAACCAATAAGTCAGTAAGAACAATGGCAGCCTTTAAATCAAATGGCAGTTCACCACACCTTAAACAAAACATGCTTTTACTATGGTTTCAAACACTAAGGAAGCAAAACCTTTCAGGTTTATTGTTTTCTTTTTACCTTTGAACTTATGAAGCAACAGAGTAAACCGTGTAACAGAGGGTGAACAAAGAAGCATTTGGTTTTCAGAACCTATCCCATTCAATTACAGTGAATTCCACCACTTGCTACTGCGACAGAATGTGCTTTTCCTCAAAGACATCAGGGTTATAGGCCTTCAGAAAATTCTTAGGGCTATCACAGAGTCAACACCAAAATGTGTGAAACAAACATTCTTCAAGTACTTATACTTTTTGATATTATCAAAGCCAATCTCAATAAACACATGCCAATTTATGAAATACACATTCCTTAAACATTTATATGTACTCTGAACTGCATTAAATTATGTAAGATATATAGCAGCTCTAGAAAATATGGCTCCTTTGAGAAGAAATCCAAGTTCACAGCCACAGAAAAATGTACCTGATGTATATGCCAGACATATTATTGGGTACAAACATGGTCCCATGTAATTTTGAAAAATTTTTGAATCATAGGTATAAATAATTTTATACCTATGTCAGCTATGTCAGCTGACTTTACATGTCAGCTAAGAAAACGTATTTAGAGATGTTTTCCAATTTGTCCAAGAAAGATTATTATTTGGAAACTTTCTTGGTATAGATTTTAATTGGAAAATACTTGAAGAAAGTCCTAGAAGTAGGTTTTTAAAAAAAGCTTTCTTTTTGAAATCCTGTATGTATTTGAAAGGATATTTATTATGCTATTGCAATTCTGTATAAATTTAAAAAAACCAAACATACCCATATTATATTTGTCACATTATAATATTTCACATATCATTTAAATATACAGGGTTTAGCAGAAGTAATGCCTGCTTGAGTATGGTTAAGGGTAATAATATGAATGTAATAATTTATACTTTTAATTTGAACATTTCACCTAAAATGTCACATTCTGTGCTTGAGTGTATTGTTATGTTACAGAATTACATACTTATCATTTTGTAATAAAAAGGGGCGTTATTTGTGCCATACCCTGTATATCACTGTATATAATTTCCAATATATTTATAAAATGATGGGTAAGTGTCCTAGCTGGTGTGGCTCAGTGGATTGAGTGCCAGCCTGCGAAACAAAGAGTTGCTGGTTCTATTCCCAGTCAGGGCATATGCCTGGGTTGTGGGTCGGGTCCCTAGTTGTGAGTGCAGGAGAAGCAACCACACATTGATGTTTCTCTCCCTCTCTTTCTCCTTCCCTTCCCCTTTCTCCAAAAATAAGTAAATAAAATCTTTTAAAAAATCATGGATACATGAAAATGGATAACTTTAAACCAATACAAAGAATAATTCTACATTGATAAATAAATATTCTCAGTTATAAATGTTTGCTTTAAAGGACTCTGGGAAACATGAGTATGTGTCTGTCTTTGGTACCCTCGGTGACTCTACAGGCCTCTAAAACATTTACCAGTCCTGTTTGTTCTTTTCAGCGATGAGACATCAAATGATCCCAGGGAAGAAAAAAAAAAGCCTTTGGAATTTGAATAACCACTCTGAACCATTCTGTTTCCTCCATACCTTGCCCATATCCACCCACCAGAACCCTGAGTCGTTTATAATCTACAGAAAGGACACAAACTAATCATAACAGCTTGAGGGAGGAGTAAGGTAGCACCGGTCTTTGCACTCAGATGGCCCTCAAAGGTGGTGGTGTTGTGATGAGTTTAGGTGGGGTAGGAAGCATCTACTGAGGACTTCTGGAGAAGGCGCACCTTGGAAGAAGTGCCTGACTGAACCTAGTGCAGTAAGAAGAGAGTGCATTATGTATCAATGTAAGTCTGATTTTTAAACTAAGGAATTGAAAGGCAAAAGGGATTTCTGTTGAGTTATAAGACATGGATTCATTAAAAGTAATATTCAGATAATGGGTGAAAGTAATATAACTAGCATTTTATTTAAACTATATCAGACTTTATAGAAATTAGTTTAAATGTTTTCCCACTAAAATAATTTCTGCAAAAGAGTTAGAGAGGTAGGTTAAATGCAGTCAAATATAAATACATGTTCAGAAAAGCAAGGCTACCTATTATATCTAATGTTTGTGGATAGTTTTACTTTTGCCTGTTATGTATATTAACAGCGATCACAAGCCAAAACGGAGTAGATACAGGGTGTGGCAAAAGTAGGTTAACAGTTTCTCATATGGAGAATAATACAATAATTAATACATAATAATAATATAGGAAAAAACTCTGTTTCCTGTATTCATAACTGTAAACCTCTTTTGGTCATACCTTCTCTATAACCACAAATCACTTTTGAGGAAAAATTATTTGCAGCTGTATAATTCCCAAAACATATACTTCTTTCCATTTATTATAAAGATGTCTCAAAATTAACATAGAATAATAACAGTAATAGAACCCTATACAACATTTAACATGGTGAATTAGAAGTAGGCGTGGGCAGGATACAGGACAGAACCAAAGCCTTCATCTCAGATGCTGAGCTACAGTGAGCCTAGAGGAGGGTTCACACAGCAAGGCTAATTTTGTGCTTTCTCTTTTCGTCTCCAAGCAGGCTAGCGCAGGTACTTCCTCCTGCTTCACTAAACACTGACTTGCATATAATATGCCACATGGTCAGCAGTTCATGAAACACTGCATTCAGGCCATTTCTTTAGAAACAAAATTAACAAAGCCTGTCTTCATAACATTTAGTTTTGATTGCTTAGTCTCAGTCTGGAGGCAAAGTTGCAAACGATTCAGAAGCAAGTGTCCAGGAAAAGACCAAACCCAAGTTGTGTTCTCTGATTACAGGCTGGACGTGCTCCGTGATTTTGTTTGAAAAAGCCGCCTCACATGCCCTTTCAGTCTGTCCCACAGAAAGCACGGGTCAGGACGAACTCAGCTACTGCCTATCAATGAGAGAGGCAAAGGTGACATTCTCTCCTGAGTCATTGCTATTGTCACCTGCTACTACTTTACACTGGTGATTAATTCTACACTGACAAATAAATACGTAAATAACATGTGACAAAGAAACTCAGGTTCCATAGAAAGAGCAACCAAAATATAAATACCGTTGAAACCAGCACAGTTTTTCCGAGAACTGTTTTGCTATTTTTTTCATTGGAAAGACAAAAATAACAGTTTTGGAGAAATACAAAGTTCATAATAATCTATCATCCATAATAATCTATCAACACAAACATTCTCATTTTGCTTACTATTGCTAGTATTTTATATTACAGACAATGTGAGGTATTGCTGAGCATCATCCATGTATTAACTCATTTACTCATCACTATTATTCATCTGTATTATTATTCATCTACATCGGTATTACTCATATATATTATTATCATTATATAGATGGAGAAACCGAGGCACCCAGTGAAGCTGAATGATTTCGCATAGGTCACACAGCTACGAGATGGCGAGGCAGTGTCCTAACCGAAGAGTCTGGCTCCACCGCAGACATAATCGTAAGCAAATATGACTCTCAAATATTTACATAACTCCATATTTATTGTACTGGTTACTTTATATTCTTCTATATTTATTTAACCTACAATAACCATTTTCATAGTAGACACAGTTTAATCCTCTTGACTGTCATTGCAATGGCGATATGAGAGTTGCATGCGTTCCATCAGCTAGACTTGGGACATTTCTTATATTTGCCACGATACAGAGAATAAAAAAGGGCTAAGAGTGTGCATATATACACACTTAAAACAATGCATTTGAATAAAGTACTTGGGACAACATCCTCAATGGAATTACTAGTATCAACAGTATAAATAATATGTCCTTTATTGCTCTCCCCACACTGACATTTTAAAAGGCTCTACCAATTTAGCATGATATAAAGAAGAATGGCTGAACCAGTTTCAAAGAACCTAACAATGGATAGCCTGCACATGATAATGTTTGCTCCATGAGAGGATATGAACTATCACTGCAAATTGCTTTAATTTGCATGTTTTTGATCTTTTGCCTAACACCTGGAGGACATGATTTCCTTGTAGCTCTCTCAAGTGGTTTTTTGTTTGTTTTTTCTCTAACATTCCTTCTCCCACTGCAGCTGTGAGTGGGAATCCCCCTTGCTCTTTACTCCGTATAGTTTCCCTCCTACCTAAAATCTCCAACCTAGAATTTCACCTCATAAAATTTTATAACCAATGAATCTTCATTTTCTTCATTGTCTATAGACCTCTGGTATCATTCCTCCTATTTCTGCACAAACACCTTCCAGATCAGCCACTTTTTCCAACATTACTCCTGCCTCAATTCTTACATGTATTGACTATTTCAATACATATTTGGATGGTTGTTCCAATGCCTTGTCTTATCAGTTCCTTGAACTCCCCATTGCTGTCATACCCTCCTCGTAACCTCGGTAATGACACAGCCGTATTTCCCAATCATGGAAGCTCAACATGTAGGCTTCATTTATGTCTCCCTTTCTGTCACCTTTGTATTTCCCCTTGAAAGAGAATACTCCATTCTACCTTTGCAAACACTCACGGTAACCCCCCTTTCTATTTCCCTAACAGTGCTTGGGTGACTTTCCTCATTTTTCTCTTGCTATATAGATATCAAATCTGCATTGCTCTTTTTCTGCCTCCAGTTTCTCTCCTTTGTAATCTGATTTCACTTACCTTTTTGCCAAAATACCTGTTCTGAAACACCATAGGATGCTAGCATGTCTGCTAAAAAAAACTCTTAAGGGGTTCATACAGAATTAAGTTCTAAATATTTAGGATAACTTTTTTTTAAAGCCTCCAAAATTTCCAAAATTCCATTTTTTCTACCAATATCCTTACCCGTGCATTTTTCTTTTCTAGATACGTGGGTCTGATCAATCACATTCTGAAATTCTTTCTCCTAAACATCAACCTTTTCTCAAGCCTATCATTGTGCTTTGGCTTTATAAACATAATTCACCCAAAAGGAATCTCCATATTCTGTACCCACAGTATTTTGTGGATACCTCTCTCATAGATGCCTCTGTTACAGTCTCACATATATCAGGCTCATATACTGATCCTAATAATTTTATTAGTATTAGTTTCTTGGTTTTCTTGATTATTTTCAACAAGAAATTGAACTATCAGATGACAGGAACCATGTCTTATTTTTTTCTTGTAGTACCTGAATACTTAGTCTATTTATAAGTTTATAAGAAATGTGGAGTGTATTTTTAAATGGCTGAATTAAATCTGACTACCACTACCCAAGTAGGCTTGGATAAATTGGCAGTGTATGAGCGTTTATTCCTAAAACTTGTGCACATTCTATTTATAAGAAATAGAGGCAGTGTTTAGAACAATCCTGGCTCACCCTACTTCTTCTTATTGTTAGTATAGTAAAAAAGAGTGGATTACAAGAACGACAAAAAACATGCTACAAGAAGCATTCCAATTTTCCAGTAAGAACTGAGTCATGTAAGAGAGACCATATAGATTTCACAAATAATATAATGCAACCCTTAAAAGAGTATTGGATTCCAAGACATGAAGAAACATGAGCCACAGACATAGTGAAATACTTCAGAAATATTTCTGCTCCTCTAAAAAAGAGCCTTAACAAGATACCAACTTTGAGATCCCGTGAGGTATTTACAGCTAAAGCTTAGACAGAGCAGGCCCATCAGTAAATTCATTCTGAGTCAACCTATGTCACTAAAGCTTTAAAGAACAGATAAATTACAATGTGTTTTGCATGGGTAAGTTTTTTCCCAGAGTTCCTCATTTTTATATAGGAAATCAATTTGCATCACTGATGATTTCATTCAAACCAGACAACCCAAAGTTGTTAAGAGGTAATTTAGTTTTATGTTGAAGCAATTTGATACTTGTTCTAATTTGTGATTTTCATTTTGTTTGTTAATGAAAAAAATTAATGAGCAATGTCACTAGAAATACAAGTCGTGAAAGCCTTGGCCTTATTATAGAGGTTTGCCATGTACTGTACTTTGTAATCACTGTGCCTCTGGTGGCAGGACCTCTACCTGGGAGAAGCTACTGACTGAACAGCACAAGCCAGAGCTAAAGGCACAGATGCCCTTGCACATACCTTTGCACTGATTTGTGTTTTTGTCAAGAATTGCCTTTGTAGATACAATTTTTCCATACCTGAAAGAGAGAGAGAGAAAAAAAGTTATCATAGCCCAATGAAGACACTTACAACACCATAACAAACATGGACAAACACACAGTTGAGCAGGAAGAAACCAGGAAAATAAGCTCTGTACTCCCATTTCACACTGGGGTGGTCTCTTTTCACCAGTTCTTCGCTGTAAGTTGAGAACGTGCTTCCCTACAGAATCACTGGGTTGAACCTTCAAAAATGAACCTGTCGGGCTGTCACAGGTGGCTGACAGAGGATCGTGTGTGGCTGTGATCAAAGTAAACCAGGCTCTGCGGACGCATGGCAACAGCAAGGGCCTCGGTACCAGGCCGGACAGGGCGGGCCTCCAGCTCTGGCGCTGACCTAGTGTGGCTGCCCTGCACCGTGTCACACAGCCTCTCCAAGGCAGGATTTTCATCTGTAGTACGAGAATTGTAGTATTTACCTTTCTGGATTTGGGAGAGGATAACATTGAAATGTCAGGGTTTTCTATCAGTGCTCCTCAGGTAAATAGAAATAAATAGATGTATTTAGTTAGTTACTTGACTATTAAAGATATATTGTGCTATAAATTAATTGAGGAGAAGGACTAAGTTTTGTATTCTCAATATCTATCACCAAAGGTAATAGAAATTTAATAAATGCTTGCTATAAGCAAATAAATTATCCAATGGTACTTCATCTAAAACAAAGTGCCTACCATAAATATCTTTATACATCATTAATATAGTCATTATTGTATCATCTCGTGCAGATGACCTACTCTGGGCTTTGTTTTTAAAATATGGCTAATATGGAGAATAAAATTCAATCTCTTTGAGCCCGTTTCCTGAGACGTAACTGATGGGACTGAAGAAGTTGGTTTCCTAACACCCTGGTCTTCTTTAGATTCCACAAAGGGTATGCCTGAATCAACATAATAATATGGAGCAGTTATAATGCACATTTAAGTACCAAGTTTAATAATAACTCACATCTGTTCAAGATTTCAGGCACTGTCACAAAATATTTGGCAAGTTTTCTTTTAAATCTATGTTCCTAAATATAAAAATATATGAAAAATATTAAACTTTCCACGTATTAATGAACTGAGTTTCCTATCACCAATGGTTTCTTTTTTTTGCATTCGTAATCACCTTTTATGATTTCATTAATTCTTTAAAGCATTTTGGTGGTCATTTCCGAAAATTCTAGTGCTGACAATGCAATAGTGTTAGAAATGCCTTTGCCTCTTAATTTTTAGATAACTTCAGACTAAAGATCAACTGAGGGTGCTCTAGAAATGGGTGGATCATATGTCATCACAAAAGTGATATATACCTATAGCCTTGTGCCAACAGGAGCTGAGCTATTGATAGGTTTCAATAGAAAGAGGAGTATTTTTATGAAATCTGATGTAAGGTTCTGAGATAATTCCCACCAGTTACCTACAAGTTGCTTCCTTGTTAAAATCAGCCAGAACTTGGAGTTTCCCAGTAACGAATTGAGCGTATTTTGCCAGAATCACCCTGATGCTTCAGCTATATATACACTTGCATCCCTGGTACCACTGCCTTCCCTCAACCTTTCTGACTCTATTCCTACAGCTAACTGAATCAAAGATTTCCAGGGATGGAAGTATCTATGCTATTTTGCAAATGTACAAAGTAAGGTCTAAAAGATCAGTTACTTGATCAAAATCACACAATTTATGCAAGTTACATCAGAAACTTGGATATGAAACTCTTAAATTTGGTATAGAGCCTACCTATAGGTGCCTATATCAAATCTAGTTCAATCAGCCTTCACTTCTTTTTTTTTTTTTTCAAGATTTTTTTTACTTATCTTTAGAGGGGAAGGGAGAGAGAGGGAGAGAAATATCAATGTATGGTTGCCTCTCGTGTGTCCCCTGCTGGGAACTGGAACTGGCCTGCAACCCAGGCATGTGCCCTGGCTGGGAATCGAACCGCGGTTGTTAGGTTTGCAGGCCGGCGCTCAATCCACTGAGCTACACCAGCCGGGGCTAGCCTTCACTTCTTTGGAAACCCAGGTATGAGACTCCAGGGCAATATAGTGCAATAGCTGAAAGAATATACCGTGATGACAATCTGCCGTCACTCATATCTCAGTTCAGCCCAGGTGTATTTGGTTGGTTAAATCTTATGTGTTCTTTATATTATTCCATCATCTATAATAATGTAAATCTATTTTTAAGTATTGACTTATATTATTTATTAAAATTTATACACATCTATTTAAATATAAAGATCAGTATACTAATCTCTACCTCATAGGGTTGTTGTAAAGATTAAATGGGTTTTATTAGAAATGCTGCTAACAGTGGCTGGCATAGAATCAGTACGCATCACGTACCAGTTCTTCTCGCCACGAGTCTCTGCTCTATAAAAACGTCTCCAGTCTTTGTCGTTCTCTAAGGTGGACAAGGGGTGAACGGGGGTAAGATTTCTGTCCCAAGTCGTAGCTGAAAAACATTGCTACTTAGACTGTCAAAATTTTTCACTAAAAAATTTGCTGGGTAAAGATATTTGTTGAAAGGATAATTTGCATTGACAGTTTATATTGTTATTTTCAATGTTAGAGATTTCACTGTCCTTCATCACAGAAGCACCCACAGATTCAAAGCTTTGTTGGGGTTCAGGATGACTGAAATGTCTACTCCCTCACGCTACAATCGTACAAGCCCACTTTCTACAATTTCCTCACCTCCCTGCCTTTTTCACACCCCCAAAACACACATAGCCTCTTTTTTAATCTCAATTTCATCCCAAGAGTTTCTCTTTTAGAAAAATAACCAGTAAAATAATATCCTGTTTGAACAGTTTCTTTAGTCGACAATGATTCAAGGTACCTATAATCATATCCATTAACTAACATAATGTTTGCTAGATTTTGGCTACTCAGACAAGTAAACATTTGCAAAATTATATTATAGTAGACAACAGAAAGAAAGAACAAAGGCAACATTTATTGAAACTTTTTTCCTCACACAAAGTACCATTAATACAGTATGGGGGAACTAAAGACTAGAATAAGGAAAATAATTTAGAACATTTATAAGCATCTCACATCAAATACACAAACTCTTAAGACAAAAATCTTCCTTAATTGGTTACTAAAGATATTCTGGAATTTTTTTATAGAAATACCTTCTAAATTAAAATTTAGCCCTGCTTTTAAACAGGAAATTAAAAATTACTATGTCTCATACTGAATTGCATCTCACAATGAGACTTTAAACTTATGGTGGGCACACTGTCCTACTGTGCCATTATTATGGAGATATCTTCTTTTTCATTTGCTGCAGTATAAGTAAAAATGGTTATAATTTCTTTAGAGCCAAAAAAATGAAATGCTTTCTTGTGGAAAGCATTTGCAAATATTTAAGCAAGCAACTTTTTCTCTTAAAAGACAATTATTTCCCAAAAAGTATTACAATACTACTAAATATTGGAAAATCACGCAAACACATACACACACACGTGTGTGCGTGCCAAAAAGTAATTATGCTATCTTTTGATTCCTAATTACACTCTAGGCAAGACTTTCCAATAGGAGAGAATGAGAAAACAGTGGGACACAACTCGCCGACCTTGCCGGAGTCTCTGGAGGTGCAGGGATTCTACTCCTTGGCTCCGTGACAGCAGCCTGCACTACCACTGATTTCGCAAAGCTAGAATATGCTTTAAACAACAAAAGAAGGTGTTTAATGGGCCACTGGTTCCAGTTCATAACTGAACTCTCACTAGACAAACGGGTCCTTTCTGCCTGACTGGTGCTGTGTTCTCCATGCTCTGCAAAGTCAACAGCTCATGGAGGTAAATAAAGTTTAGACTTTTTTATGGCCCAAAATGCGATAAACACAAAACCATCAATATAACATCCCTGGGAAGAACGATAGCCATTCTGTCTTCCTGAGGTTTTGTCAAAGTCTACTAATAGGCTACAGTTAAAACTTCCATATAAAGATACATTTTCACACACTCCGAGGGAAAAAATATATATATTTCTGATGTAAAAGGTGTTACTAGACATAACTATCTCACTTATTTAGTCTTCTCTTTCCTAGGGTTTAGGTTAAAATCTTAAGAGTTCATAAAGGTTTTTTTTGATGCCACCTATGAGTAGAAAGCAAATCTGATATAGGAAAAATATATGACCAAATTAATGAAAGATGCCGGGACAAGCCACCTGAGCTGGGGTCCCAGTGCCTGCTGGCTCCAGGAGCTCCCAGACAAATCCAATTATGTTTCTGTGCTTTTATTTCCTACAGCTAGAAGAGATACAGTATTACCCACAGTCAACTTCCCGGGGAGTTCAACTTCTCGGGGGAAACAAATAAAAGAAGTGAATACATTTTATTGCATAAGTCTTTCCACTTGGGTGTTTAGTACTGTCTGCAGCCAATGTCAGAAGCACCTAGCACAGACTTGCTAGGACACTTTTCAACACTAGAATATGCAACTTTGCATCTTATCTACATATTCACCAACTATCCTGAGTGCCCATACAGTTTCCAAATGTGACCAGGTCCCGAATAATATTTTACTTAATTCTAACAGCACCCTGTAAAAAAGGAGCCAGCCTCTAATAACTACCCACTTATTATATATTGATTTTTCATAAGTTTTATAAGTTCATGTGTCATTTATCAACTCTTTAAGATAGTTTTACTTTAGCTTGTCAATACAAGTTTTATATTACAATTTTTAAAGAAATAGTACATTTTTTTCTGGCTTTTATTCTCTTAAACAGCATCTGAATCAAACTATAGTTGTTGATACACAAGGTATGTCCAGAAGGTATCCAAACCATGTGCTATGCAAAATAGAGACATTTATTGCAGAAGAGAGAAGATATAAGAAACCTTGTACATAGGACAGTGATGCCTCAGTCCCCTTCAAAGTAGGCACCTTGGGACCTCACACAGTTCTCCCAATCGTCATCATCTGTCCCATTGTATTTTCCTGAATCTCACTGACGGTCTGAAATCTCTTCCCTTTCAAAGGTGATTTTGGTTTTGGAAAAAGCCAGAAGTCAGAAATCTGGACTGTAGCAGGGCTGAGTCACCTGGCTGATTTGATGTTTTACCAAAAAATTCTG
>PVKM010017805.1:0-25573 GCA_004027735.1 Carollia perspicillata
GTTTTTTTCCCCCTAAATAAAAGTGTTATATACATTTATGGTGCAAACCATTTTAACACGGAAATGTATGTTTATTAGTATTCCAGTTACTGAATATTCCATCAAGTATAATCGTGAATTAATGATTATAATGGGCCTAAGTAAAATAGCAAGATCTCCTAATCAAAAAGTGCTCCATGAGCACACTGTTCAGACCCTCATGAAGTGTGTTGTCCACACAAATCTTAGGAGTTTTAGAGAAATAATTAAACATTTAGGGTTAAAATAGGGATGTATTTATCGAAAACAAAGCAAATGAAAAAAATCCCCACAGAAGCCCCAGGGCAAAGGAAGGGGTGCCAAAGAGAGACCGTTACCTTCACGCCTCGCCTCAGCTGTGAATGGCGGTGGAGGAGTTGCAACGGCACAAGGCTGAACACCGAGCTAACCACAACTGCCACTGAATCGCCGAGAGTGTGCGTGGGGGTGTGGGGGGCAGCCAAGGGCAAGGGCAAGTCTTCTTCTCTAGGGGAAAACCCGCAGATGGTGACTAGAGCTGCCAGGTCGAGAAGTTGTCGTACAAGCACGTTGTTTATTCAGAGACATGAAGGTAAACACCAAGGCCATCAGCTTGACGAGGGAAATGTCGTCGCCCCCAGGCAGAAGAAAACTGGACTATTACCAACCCACGAGAGGTGCTTGCGTCCTTAGACCAGGAGCATGGCTAATTTTGAGAAATAACTAAACTTTACAGCTCCAGACAGGAGTAATTTTCCTCTCCATCCGACAAACTGTGCTTGTTTGGGTCTCTCCACGATTTCTGGGACTCCAGGGGGCTCAGGTTGTGTGCTCACCAACCCTGCACTTCCGCTTCAGTAGGTCAGTCTGTGTCTACGTCGTGTCCACCCACGGAGGGATGTGAGGTCCCAGGCTAGTCCAGGGGTGCGTGTGCGTACAGAAGACGTTATTAATGAGAGTTGGGAAGTGGGGGGATTTGCATTGCAGACTTTGGCTTCCGGGTGAGGCATTTTTGTTTCCCAAACAGCTCCAGCTATTTCTGCGACATGGGCCCTACTCTCCCCTTCTCCCTCTGCCCCTAAATGCCATCCTGACTTTTACTAGCTCAACGAGCACCGAATGACATATGCAGAACTCTTAATGAAGCCTGTACCAGCTGAGGACCACGGATCCCCTTGGACGGTGGGGCCGGGGTGGTAACCAAGTTGTGGGTGGCTCCAGTCCTTGGAAGTGGACCCCTCCCGCCGCCCCCATCCACCTTCCCTGCCAGCACCCTTCCTTGGGTTGCCCTGAGGATGGGTCTCCCTGGAACATGCTCAGTAAGGGCTCTGGGGCCTGAGAATGGACCTCTGGGTGGGCGTCCCTGCTGGCAGCCCGGGGCGCTGGGGCTGAGTGGCTGCGGCAGGCAGGGGTAAGCAGAAGGGAGTGGCTTTCGGAAGGCCAGCTACCTGGTGTGTCCTCCCCAGCCGGCTCACTAGCATGTCACCTGATGTTCCTGTGTGGGTTAATAGTGCCTTCGTTATAGGCGGTTGCACAGGTTAAAGGAAGTAAGACTCATGATGGGCAAGCCCTCCGTTACCAGCCATTGCATCTTCCTTTAATGCCCTCTGCAGCCCAGACAAGTCTGGACATCACCTGTCCTCCCTGGGAGAGGGAAGACCCTGGCGCATGTAACGTGGGCTCCTAAGACTGTCCTGGAATATGAAAGTGGACTGGGAACATTAGTGTGTGGTCAGACTTGCTGACCAAGGTCAGGCTGAGTTCATGGGGTGAGGCCTAGGTGTGAGGGAGCCAGAGGGTGAGTGACCTTTCCTGGGCCACTGGAAGTGTTGGCTCCCCGCCCCCTACCCCACGAGGACTCAGCTCCCAGCACCTAGTGAATGACACCCAAGGCCGCTGCCCAGGGTAGGGTTGGGACCAGGGAGTGTTCCAGCACCACCCCCAGGCTGGGGCCTCTAACTTGTCCCCTCCTTGCCCCCAGCCTCCCTGGGATAATCCATCCACTGGCAGTGCCTCTAGGCTGGAGACTGTGAATCCTGAGACAGCAGTGGGCGAGAGGCCCCCTCCCCCAACCTGCACCCTGTAGGGCAGGTCCTCCCAACCAGTCTGTGCTGGTCCTCAGGCCAGCGAGGTGAGCGCCCGGGACACAGGCTGGCTGTTCAGCACCATGGAGAGGGCACGGACCTGGTGTGGCCACTCACACCTGTTTCCTCCACCTCTGCACTCTGGCAGGGACTGCCTAGGAATTTACCAGAGGGCACCCAAGAGAGGTACAGGTGGGTTTGAACCCAAGTCTGAACCCTGAGCCAAGTCAGGGCACCTGCTGTGCTTCAACAGGCCCAGTAGTCTGGACCCAGACCAATCAGCCAGACTGGGACTGTCCTGAACCACCCTCCAGCCCTCCAAGGCCACCAAACAGCAGCCCCAGGAGGGAGCAAAGCCCTGGAGCAGCCCCACCTTGACCTTGTCAACCCCACAGCCCTGGCCCCTGGGGTCTGTCGCCACCTGCGCTGGGGCTGGGTGAAAGAATGATTAAGGCAGCTTTTCAGGACACATTTGGGTCCAGTTTGATGACAGTTGTGCTTCTTGGTGCCAGTCCAAGGTCACATGGACATGTGACAGACACCTGGAGGCCAGACGCCGGGTCCAGCTCAGAGCTTGGCACTCAGAAATGCCCAGTAAAAGGCTATGACAGCCCCCGCCTGGGTCCACTCAAGGTCTGGGAACGCACAATTCAGAGCTTTGTTATAAATACATGTGTTTGGTGAGTGAGGAGAAACAGAGGGCAGACGGTGCTGTACAGGGCTGGCACAGGCCTGGAGGCTGCACACCACAGAGACAGACAGACAGACAGTCCGGCCAGCAGGGCAGGCTGGGCAGCACTCTGGGGCCTGTAACACTCGGTTGGTGGGTGTGCTGACGGGGTCTTGTCCAGGGCTCCCTGGCCTGAGGTCCTGCATGCGTTGGCAGTAGCGCCTGGGCTCAGCTCACGTCATTCAGGGCCTGGTGGGACACGAGGCCTCATCAGGAGGATGTTGGGTCGTGTGGGGGGCGGAGGTGGGCCCCTCAGGAAACCCCAGGCCCCCCCTCCCAGGCTTTGCCCCACCAGGGGCTCACCTTGCGGGCAAACTCAGGCAGGACGAAGGCCGCCCGGTGCACGTCAGAGTTGTAGTATCTCAGCTGCATCTGATCCACCTGCTTCTGCGTCAGCAGCTGCACCGGCTCCTGGAAGTTGGTGCTCTGGGGCAGTGGTGGCGGGGGAAGAGGGGCGTCAGGGGAGCGCTCTCCGTGCCCATCTGTCCCCCAGCCCCAGGGCAGCCCAAAGCTCACTGGGTTTTTGCTGCACAGCATGAAGCCAATCTGGCCGCTGGGGTAGGTGGGGATGGTGCAGTAGGCGTAGCCCACCACGGGGAACAGCGACCTGCAGAAGTGCTGCATGTCCTTGATGAGGTCCAGGTGCAGCCACTGGCACTCGCCTGGGGGGAGGCAGCGTCAGCACGGGCACCGCTGTCACGTCGCACCCCACCCCACCCCACCCCGTCCCCTCCGTCTGCTGGTGCTCACCCTGGCAACAGAGGATTCCATCCTCCTTGAGGGCTGTTTTCATGAGCTGATAATAGGACTCCTTGAAGAGGCTCTCAGCAGGGCCTGCAGGGAAGGAGGGATGAGCGACAAAGAACACATTCTGGCCGAGACCTCCTGATCCTGGCCTGGAGGTGGGGCATGGGCCACTGTCACCCCACTTCACAGACCCACACAGCTGCCAAGGACCAGGACTTGGCACCTTGAACCCAGCCAGGCTTCCTATCCTGAGCCAGGACTTGAACCCAAGTCTGTGGAATTCAGAAACCAACCATGAAGAGGTCTTAAGAATCCGCCGCCCCATAATCTGAGGGGGACTGGCACTGCATGGGGCTGTCTCCACCCTGGGCCTTGGTTTAGAAGGAGAACCCACCTCTGCCTGGACACTGGCCTGGCGAGAACAGAGAGGGGGCTGAAGAGGACACTGGAGCCTCCATGGGCCAAGGCCAGAGCTCCACGCTGCTCCAGGCCCCCGATCAACCGTGAACTCGGGGCAGTGGCCCGGTCCCCCTACTCTGCTGAGCCGTGTGCTAGTTCTCAGGGGGCCCCCTCTGTCCTCCACTCAGGTACTTGGGCCTGGGGAGCAAAGGGGAGGCTGGCTTCTGCAATGGCAGCCGCTGGAGGTTGCTTACCCATGGGGTCTGAGGAGTCAGTGATGATGACATCGAAGGCGTCCTGGTTCTGCTTCATGAACTCAAAACCGTCTCCCACGTGCAGGGTCAGCTTTGGGCTAGAGTAGCCAACGGCCATGCTTGGCAGGTACTTCTTAGAGACCTGAATGACATCCTGGGGAGGGGACGGGAAGGGCCAGGCTGGAGCCAGACAGAGCCAAGTGAGACTCCCAGCAGTCCCTTTCGGGGCCCGGTCACCTTGGGCCAGCCACTTATTTGTGGAACCCTAGTTTCCACATCTGCAAAACGGGGAGCACTCTGGGACTTCCCTCAGCTCCTCAAGGAGGGCTGGCTCTGGCCTGCTTCTCAGCTGAATTGCCACCCTTCCTGTTCGCTCCCCTAGGATCAAACTGCCCTCACCTGAGAGGCTTCCTTGATATTTTAGAGGTGCCATTTCCAGTTTCCACTGGGAGAGCCTCTCCTGCCTGCACGTGGTCGGATGCTTCTGACTCAGGCTGCAGCTCAATCTCACCTCTCGGAGGCCTGCCCTGACCAGCCTCTACCCATCCTCCGTGCCTTTATTATATCTCCCTTCGCTGTCTCCTTTTAACTGGGATAGCAGTTCCAACAGGAACTGCACCTGCCTACTCACCACTGTTCCCCAGGACAGGGAGCAGCGGCTGCCACATAGTAGATGCTCATTCATTAAAGTCATGCTCAGTGCCCTAGTGGTTGGAATGTCCCCGGGCCTTGCCTGGGACTTGAATTAAAAACCAGCACCCTGTCTGACTAAGAACTAGTGTCAATGGCACACCTACTATGCGCCAGGTCTGCTATTGTCCTACGAAATCCTCCCAATATGTTTTTAAGATGAAGAAAGAGGCCTAGAAATATTAAGTCACTCAGTGCAGCACAGAAACTTGAACCCAGACCCCAGCGCTGCTCAGGGCACTCACCTCGTCAATCTCGCACTGGACCACGGACTCCACAGAGGCATGCTTCACCACCTCCCGCAGGACACCCCCGTCCCCGCCCCCGATGATCAGCACCTGGGAGGGGGGTGGACAGTCAGGGGCAGGGCCCAGCACCAGCTCCAGCAGGTCAAGTGCCCTGGGCCCCCAGTAGGCAGACGCCCTAGCACAGAGCTGCCTGGAGCGAGGGCGTGTCCCGGCTCCGCTCCTCTGATCCACAGACCTGGTTACTCTCCTTTCTACTCTCGGGAACCTGGTCCTAGGTGTCCCCTGTTCCTGAAAACTCCTTCCTAAGCTTCAGGCCTCAGCCAGAACTGTTGCTCCTCCCAGGCGGTGTCAGTGCCCACCCCACAAAAGGGGCCACTCTCCCACTCACTCCCTTGTTTATGCTAGCACTTTCTGAGACAACACCTTAGGAGGCACCTGGACTGATCACTGGGCACACAGAGGGAGAGGGGAAGGGCTTCAGCACTGTCCTGTGGGATGCCTAGGAGTGGCTTTTCTATCACTGGGCTCAGGGCTGAATCCCGGTGGGAGCGGGGTACCTGGCGAGGGTTGGGGTGGCTGCAGAGCGGCAAGTTGGCTATCATCTCCTGGTAGGAGAATTCGTCCCTTTCCGTGCACTGGATGACACCGTCCAACACCAGCACGTTGCCGTAGCTCTTACTGCAGGGTGGGATTGACAGTTAGGGATCTGGGTCCCCTGGAGTGGGGGCAACGTGCCTCCATTCATCCTGGGTGAGAAGAACCTCACCCACCCTGGGAAGAGGTCTCAGAAGTGAGTACTGGGAGGTGACACGTGGCGAAGACCGGCAGGCAGGCCCGCCAGGCGGAGGCTGGGGTTAGACTTGGGTACGACTGTGAGACTGTGACGTGTCCCAGACTGACACGTGGAGCTCGGCGCGTCGGGTCGGCGCAGACTCCAGCTCCCTTCCTGCCGGAGGACCGCCCGAAACGTGGCCCCCCAACCCAGGGGACAGGATGCAGGGTGGGGAGGGGTCCGAGGGAGCACACAGGCCTAGTTCACAACTTCTGACAGCTCTGCAGGTGCAGGGGAGGGCAATGACGGTCAGGGGCGTCGGAGGTAAAGGGTACAAGATGGGTCTGGCAGGAAGAGGGTGGGCTGGGCCGAGATCAAGGCAGGGTCCTGGCTGGTACGTGTGGGGGTGGGCAGCGGGTGGTCTGGGCTGCGAGCAGTCCTAGGGGCTTGGGGGAGCAGGATGGGCTAGCGGTAGTACCTACCTACGGAAGACAAGGATATCCTGGTACCGCGAGCGCTGATGGTGAAGCAGCTGCTCCACCTGCAGGGACAGGGCCTGGCCCGGCCACAGGCTGCACGTCTCTCGGAACCAGCCATCACGGATGGCAGCGGGGCCGGAGGCGGCGGGGCCGTCGGGGCCGGGCTCCATGGCGGGAGCGCTGGCGGGCGGCGCGGGGCGCGGACCCGGGACTGCAGGCCGCGCGGAGCCGCGGCACAACGGGACCAGCTCCGCCTGCCGCCCGCCGCCGCAACCTAATCCGTCCGGGGGCGGAGCCTGTTGGCAGGGGCGGGACCCAAGCCCTCCAATGGTGGCGCGGGAGTGGGAGCGCGGCTACTCAGAGGCACCGCCCCTGTCGGTGCTCTAAGAGCTCTGATTGGTCTCCGATCCACAGCGCGGCGCCCAGTGGCTGTGGTGGGCCGTCTGTCCGCGGCATCAGGCTAGTGCGGCCCGCACCGAGGGGGCCACGTGGGACTGGAGCCGGAGGGCAGGGGTCTGGCTTCCCAGGTCTCTCACCCCGCACGGCGCCGGGTGGGGCGGTGCAGACCCCAGGCTCCTGCTCTCTTTCCGGGGTCCGGGAGGCACCGAAGGCGGCGCCCTGCTGGAGAGACGTCGAGAGGTGTCTGACTCCGGGAGGGGAAACTTGAGATGACATCTCGGTCGGGCGCGGAGTTTCCAGCGCTGAGACAGCTTGAACCCTGGGGCCGAAGAAATAGGAGCGAGCGGCTACATTGTCCGGCGAGAATTACGTTGTTGCGCAGGAGCGAGAGCAAATGTATCTCTTTTCGCATCTCCCAGTTTGGCTCCCTGTTGGACTTGAGTAGAGTGTGTATTTTGTCGGGGGCGTGATGAGCGTATTTACTTGAAAAGGACCATCACTGCCCTGCCTCTTGAGCTTGATTTAGCCTTTCCCCCCTTAGATTCTCGGAGCCACGGGCGTACGGCTGCGGAATAAGAAACAGTTCTTTTCTAAACGAGTTTCTAAATTTACCAGCAGTGTCCCGGAAGAGGCCAACACATACATATTCAGCATTAGAAAACAGTGGCACGCAGGGTTTTTTTTTTTGTTGTTGTTTGTTTGTTTTTGACGAACTGGGCCTTGCTCCTCTAAAGGTGGGCGGGAATGTGCTTTCCGTTTTTATGGAAACGTCAAGGAACTTATCAGAATCACATTAAGCATGCGAATTACCAAGTAGTAAATGCTAATTGCTCTGCAAGCTAGTGCTTTGCATGCCAAGGAAGGGAGATGAGACTGGTGTAACCTACTGGTGACATGATGACAGGGATTTTTTTTCACAGGAGGTGTTTTGCAGCCTCCCCTTGGAGGTAGAAAGCATGTTCCCTGTCTATGTTCCCCAAATGAATAACAACTGTGTTTTTCTGTTAGTGCGAGAAGCCTTAAGCCTTACAGCAACAATGTGCCCTGGTTGACTTGAAACTCTTTTTAAAGGGGAAGTGAATCAAGATTGCTAGCAGATAGCTCCCTTGGAACCGTTAATGGACCTGGGGTGGTGTGCGAAGGATCGAAGGATCACGCAACAGATAAGATACAATCAACCACTGTATCCAGTTACAACAGGCTTCATTGGCTCCAGCCCTGTACTGGGGTGTTCACACCACAGCCTGTACTTCCAACATCAAGACATTTATGCCTCTCTGACTTGTGATCGCCTGCTCAGTATTCTGTACCCTGAGCCAGACCATAACTCCTGTGACTTGGGATAGTGTGTGTAGCTGGCAGCACTGGGTCAGAGACTGAGTGGAAGTGGGAAGCCTGAACCCCAGTCCAGGCACCTTATGGAATTAGCTGACTTGGCTTTCTTTTAGGTGCTGCACAGTGGAGGCCTGGCAGGGGCCGTGGCATTCCTGGGACACTGCTCAGGGGGACCGTGGAGGATCAAGTCCACCCCACCCCTCCTGCAAGATGAACAAAACTGTTCCAGCAGGGACATCCTCAGATAAGAAAGACCAAACGTGACACCTTTGCCCTCCTGGGGGGGGGGGGGGGCGGCGGGCGGCGAAACTGTCAGCCTGCCTCCAGAACGGATTGCAAACAGGACTTCTGGGCCAGTGAGTATAGCTAACAGTGCAAAGTTGCCAAGCTCCAGAACACTAAAGCCCTGAATAAATTCCAGGCCAAAAAGTCCCCAGAAGTACAGGACCACAAGCACAGAAATGTCACCCAACTTCAGATCACAAGGAGGTGAACTGTAGTTTTGCCAGAAATTTCCATAGTTACACTGCCCAGTTAAATTCACAACTAACATGGCGAATCGGGCCTGAGAAAACCTGGGTAGAGCACAGACTGTTCCCGCAAGTCCGGACGAATGGGCATCAAGAATCCCGTTCAAAGCGTTACTGTCTAGTGGGCGGACTACCTCAGTTCCTAAAGGTGGACAGTTTATAAAAAGGGCAGCGGGGAAAGCTGGGCCAGTGGCTACGGCCAAGGCCGTGGGATGAATCTGCGGTGTTACTTGGTTGGAAATGCCCATGGCAAGCTGCCCTAGGCACCACAAACAGCAGCCAGCCAAGGGTCCTGTTGCTCGTAGATGCTCTCCACCTCCAACCCCCATAGCCCTGCCAGATCCCTGCCGGATCCCTCTTCCCGGAGCGCAGGCCCGGGCACGGCCTCCGCGGTTCAGAGTCACTGAGCAGTTCCCCACTAGCCTCCCAGCACCTGCCACCCCATCCTTGGCAATCCAAGTACCTCCCCTCACTTCTCCAGATGCCCCCAGGCCCGTGTCTTCATCCCGTGGCGGATTACTCCTGGACTTTAGGGTTCCAGGGACCAGGAAAATTTCAAAAGCACATTCAGGGACTGGCATTGGGTTGCCAACTTTTTCTTTTGCAAGAAAGGACACTTGAAAAGACCTCAACCCCTGTCTATAGTCCCCCCTGCCCTTTTTAAAAAAAGGTAAACAAACACTGACAAAAACCCAGTAAGGATAATCTCTAAATAAAGGACCAGCATCATTTTGCCTCTGTGAGAAACTTCACGCATTTTCCTCCTTTCCCCCCGGGTCAGTGGGACTCCCACTGCGCCCCACCAGGCATGGGGTGCATGGCCTCGCCGACAACAGTGCTTCTGGACTTGGGCTTGTGTAGGAACCCCCTTGAGAGGTTCCTGCTCGCTCAGTCCTGGCGCCTGGGCTCACCCAACTCTGTTGGGCAGGCTTGGGTGGAGCCTGGGCCTCTGCCTTCTAACCAGCTCCCGGCTGGTCTCTCTCAGGGCCTGAGTAGCACTGACTGCAATGCTCTCGGGCCTTCCCTCACTCTCCAAGGGGCGGCTCAGCGCGCCCTTCATGAAGCCTCCTTGGGCCATCTGCACTAGATCACTTCTCACTTTTAAAAGTTCCCCTCTGAGCACTTTTGATAGCAGAGGCTCTGCCATTTGGGGGAAGACTTCTTGTGCCTCAGTGTCCGGGGTTTCCGAACTCCAGGTCAGAACTCTGCGATTTTAGCTGGGCACGTGGGCACCGAAATGACTCCCCAGGATCCTTGCTGTGGCCGTGCAACTGAGCTCTGGCCAGTGGGAAGGGGAAACGGGCAGTAGGTAAAGGGAGGCTGGGTTCTCTCTCCCTCATTCCCTGCAGCAGACTGGAATGAGGGTGCCCGTGCCGCTGAAGCCCTGTTTTCGTGACAAGATAGGAGCCAGAGGCTGAGGACTGCCAATCCCCACACTGGCTCTGTGCTGACTACACTTACAGAAAAGAGGGGGAAAGCATCCCTTTGGCTCAGCCCCTGGGAGTTGGGCCTTCCTGTTGGTCTCAGCCATTCCTGTCCTGGCCCGGACAGAGCCCAGCCCACTCTGGGACAGGGCTTCCGGCTGCTCTGCTCCACGGGCTGTGTCCCCGTGGCAGAGTGGTACCTGATTTGGCCCCATAGTCCACAGGGTACCGCAGGCAGGCAGCCTTCCCAATAACTTGTGGGAAAAGTTCCAAGAAAACAGGTTCCTTGTTTAATTATTTGTGGAAACAAAAAGAATGGTATTATTTTGTGTTTTCTTGACTTAATAGCCCACCTCAGGATAAAAATCCAATGGAATTCTAAAGACAGCCATAGACTGAATCACAAATTTATACAAGTTCCATGCTGCATTATTTTAAAAAGTACAACAATCGAAACATCTGTTTAATAATGGGGATTAGCTAAAATCCATTTTAGAATGAGAAACAATCTTTAAAGGTAAAAAACAGTAGGAACAGAAATCCAAGTTTATAAATTACATGTATGAGGCCTGTCTGGGAAACGTCCAGCCATTGTTAATAAAACGTGAACGGTTTGTGTGCCATCACTGTAAGCTGGCAGGCAAGGACAGGGGACTGGAATGTGCATGGGTGAACAGTGCCGTCCTCACTGTACTAGGCAGTGGGGTGGTAGGCGCTGTGGAGCGAGCCTGTGTGCTGCGTGGCTGTCATCTTTAAAATGAGTGGGTAGAGCAACGAATCTGCTTTGACTTTTGCGTTAAGCTTGAACATTCCTCTGTGAAGACTATTTGGATGATTCAGACGGATGCAGCTACGGGCAACTGGTGACTGGCAGCTTCATTGCAACGACATGCCCGCTCAGGCATCATGTCTCCTGTAGAGTTTTTTGGCGAAACATCAGGTCACCCAGGTGACTCAGCCCCGCTACAGCCCAGGTTTGATACCCTGCGACTTCTGGTGTTTTCCAAAACTAAAACCACCTCTGAAAGGGAAGAGATTTCAGACCATCGATGAGATTCAGGAAAGTACGACAGGGCAGCATGACGACTGGAACTCTGTGACACCCCAAGGTGCCTACTTTGAAGGGGACTGAGGCGTCATTATTCTGTGTATAATCTTTCTTGACCCTTGGACCTTGTTTAATAAATAGCTTTTTCATATTACATAGCTGGATACTTTCTGGGCAGACCTCATATATACACAGCCCTGGCTGGTGTGGCTCAGTGGATTGAGTGCCGGTCTGTGAAGTGAAAAATCACTGGTTCGATTCCCAGTCAGGGCACATGCCTGAGTTGTGGGCCAGGGCACCAGTTGGGGGCGTGCGAGAGGCAACCAATTGATGCTTCTCTTGTACATCAATGTTTCTCTCCCCACCTTTCCCTCTCTCTAAAAATAAATAAAGTCTTAAAAAATATATACATACACATTATACCTATGTATGATGAACATGTCATGATTTTATAACTGGGAAAAAGCAGAGTTGAAAAGAGAAGATAAAGGACAGGGAGGGCCCAGGCCCTCCTGGCGGTGGTTTTAACAGCCGCACCGGCCCCTCCTCCCAATGGCACTCGGACCCCGTGGCTCCCGCCACCTTGTTTGGACACGTGCGAAGGGAGGAAAATGGCCCCTGGGACCCTCCTGACGCGGAGCCAGTTGAGCATCGTGCTCCCTGCCCTGCGGATGCTGCCCTTTCCCAAGTCACGGGAGATTCCCCTGCCTCAGGGTGCCTCTGGTCTCTCCCAGGGCACTCACGACAGACAGCTGAGGGTGGCGATCTGCACGGGACAAGATCTGCCTTTTCCAGCCAGCATTGTGGTGGCAGCAAAAGAAGAGTCAGGAACCAACTTTCTTCCAGTAAGAATTATTTTTAATGGTTTAAAAAAGAGCCTGTACAAAACCAACACCACCATTTGGTGCTTCCAGCCCACCGGGGGGTCCCAAGGGCCTCTTCCAACACTATCTCTTTGGCCAGTTGTGCCTAAAACCCCTGAAGAGAGAGTATGAAAACAAAAGTTACTTCTTCCGCTTCGGCTGGATGTTTGTTCTCAGCTGGTTTATAAACTGATGCAGACCCCGATGCTGCAGAATTGCGGGAGGATGGTTTGTTTGGGGTCCTGGAGAACTGAGCAGGGCAGCAATACATCCCCTGCATGTTCCCACTGCCCACACCAGAGAGTGTGGGTCAGGGAGGTGCTCTGAGGCCCAGCAAGGGCTGGCTGAGCTAACCAAGATCAGGCAGGTCCCTTCCTCATCACACCACACCCTGGGGTTGGGCCCTCTAACCTCAGGGTCTGCTCTAAGGAGTAGGATTTCATACTTTTAAATAAAATATTCCACAGAGATAACCCACGCTATTTGCATACTGACTTTTATCTCAGTGCTCCAAAACAGGCTTATCTAGGTAAGCTGCAATCTGATTTGCTCTGAGGTGGCCCTGGGAAACTGGCCATAGGTGGAGGGGGTTAAAAAAACTGGACTGTGGGTCCCAAGATGCAGCGGCGCCCCCTCTGCCCTTCTCCTTCTCCCCAAGTCGAAGGAAGAGCGAGGTCTGGTCCTGAGAGGCTCTCTCGGCATCTCTCCTGTTGAGGCGTCTGAGCCTCTACCACGTACCTGTCTGACTTTCCAGTTGGAAAGGACATGCTTTTGTTTCCCACTGACTGTTTCAGTTTCTTGGCTGCAAGACATTTCTGAAAAGAAGCACAGAAGATAAGATTCCGGCACCAGTGGTGTGCTGGGTTTCCTCGCAAGTGGGCCCTTCCGGGGGTTTCCGAAGGCCGGGCCGACGGGACGAGCTCCTGAAGGCACCGGAGGGCCCCACACGGGCCTCCCGCTCCGCACGCCACACCTTCAGCCCCGTTTGGCACTGACTGGCACCAACACCCACGCGGGGCGAATGCAGGCTTGTGCTGGCACCAGAAGGAGTGCCCTGGCCTGCAGCGGTAATTCCCACGGGAGCCAACACAGAAAAACACCCTTCGACACCACGCACCAGCCTTTACAGTCTCTTAAAACTTTTTAATTGCTGGAATAGTTGGTGGGTATTGTCTGTGCTTGGGGAGAAATGAGGTGAGGGCAAAGACACGCAAAGGGTTCCCAGTGAACTCTCGCCCCAGGAATGGAAGAGGTCCAAAGCCAAGCGCCACGCGCACGCTCGAACTCCCGAGTGCATCTCTTACCTTGCCAGACTGGGCCTGCTTGTTTGGATCAAACTGGGAAGAGGGCTTGGATTTGCTGTTTCCTGAAAGGCAGGAGAGTGGTCGTGTACAGGAGGTCAAACACACCGTGGGCTCGTTCCTGGGCGCGGGCTGTCCGTTTGCTGCCCTGTGTGCCGAGGGGCTTATGGCCGACGATTGACACATCATGCTCCCAGCAGCTCAGGGGCAGCCGGACAACCAGGCTCACAGACCCGCTCTCAGGAGTAAGGGCGGGGGCTAACGCACTGGCCACTTTTACACCAAGGAAATCCACTCTGGTCTCTGCCCGGCACTGGCACCGCCACCGTCGGTAACTTGGGCCGAGGTGACAACCCTGCAGAGGGCTGTGTGGATCGCCCTGCCCTGCCTTCTCCCTCCTCAAAGGAACACTCTGGCAAGGAGGGTGACAGTCAGAAATGCCATGTAAAGTAGATGGCTCTCACCAGCTGAGGAACCAACCAGAGCTTCATCTCATGGGAACCAGGATTTTTCTAACTTTTAAAAAAAAGATTGTATTTCTTTATTTTTAGAGAGAGGGGAAGGGAGAGAAAAAGGAGAGAAACATTGATGTGAGAAAGAAACACTGACAGGTTGCCTTGGAGATCGAATCCACAATCCCAGGTGGGGACTGTGCCCTGACAGGGGATCAAACCAGCGACCTTTCGCTGTTTGTGGGAGGAAGCCCAATAGAGCCACCCAGGTCAGGGCAGGCTCAGTTAACGAGTGAGATCACTGCTGTGTGTGTGAGAGACAGCAAGTGTTTCTGGACATGCACTGTTCCGAGGAAGAACGATGCCACTGTAGGCCGGACGCTCACTGGCTAAACCACTGCAGTGGTAGGAGGCTGGGGTGGTGGGCAGGGCTTCCCGTCCAGGCACTGCTGTTTCCCGGGCTTGCAGCACTAGTTCTGGGTTAGTGCGCGGCTCAGGCAGGGCCCAGTCTGTGCCTGAGCCGAGCTCTCCCTTTAGTTTACCTAACACCAACAGACGTCCCTCCCAGGGCACTGGATCTGGCCTCACCAGCAAAAGCCTTGAAATCCGACTTGCTGTAGTCATATGGCGTAAACTCTTTTTCTGGTGCATCTGGGTCTTTCGGCTTCTTGGCGATTCTGAGTCGTTTCTTCTCTTGTCTCTGCTCTGTGGTCCTGGGGTCACTTGCTGCTCGCTCTCTCTTCTTGGCAGCGTTTTCCAGCTGTAGGTTGCACACACCCACGGGAAGGAAGCGTGAAAGCACGTGAGAGGAGGTAAGCCCACGGGCCACACTGTGAGCACGCTGCAGGGGCCCAGGTGCCTCCCATGCTGCGAAGGTGGGTTCAGCGACGGGGACGGGGAGGGCTGGAGTCTGCGTGGAGGCTGACACCAGGCCATTTCGGAAAGGCAGGGGTCAGCTCTGGAGGCCTCCAGAGCACTCCGGAGTGGGGGAGAGTGTCTACTAGGGCTGAGAGTGCCATCCACCTCAATGCCTGCCCGCTGCTAGGCAGGGGCACAGTCTGTTTACGTAAACACAGTGGGAGAAACCGTCTCAGAGGAGTTACAATATAAACTCTTCCGAGGGACAGTGAGGCAGGCACTAACTGGCAAGCCAAAATGAATAGGAGACAAAAGCACTGAACTCGGAGCATAGGGAACCCTCCTGATACTTGGGGACAACCTGACAATGACCAGGGGCACCTCATTTCTCAAAAGGAAAAGCAGAAGAGCCGGCACGTACGGCAGCCTGCCGTCGGACGGGCACGGCCTGCTGCGCCACCGCTTGGATCTCTTCGACGGCCTGGTCCCGGGCAGCTGCAAGAGAGAGAACTGTCGGCGGGGCTGTGGATGGACCACCACCGTACTTCCCATAGCGGGGGCACCCCCGCTGCTGGCCCCTCCTCCGTCCATGGTCTCCAACAGACGGCCGCCCCCCGACCTGCTCCGCTCTCAGGAGCCCAAACCCCCGCCAACGGCCTGGCTGCCGTCTCTCGAGGACGAGGATGTTTAGCAGGAACCCCAGCCACAGCAAGTCAAGGACCAGAAACAAAGCCTCGTCGGCATCACACAGGCTCCTGCTGTCATCTCTTCCTCTCGATGGCGACCCCGTCTTTCTAGTGCTCTGGACAAAACCCCCTTGCACCCACAGTTCCTTCCTTTCCCTTGCATCCCACACCAGACTCCTCGCCAGATGCTGCCGGCTCTACCACAGGAACACCCAGTTCTGACAACTTCTGCCACCTCCTTGCTGCCACACTGTCCAGCCGGCACCCCCCACCACCTCAGTGACTGCCGTGTCCCCTATGGGCTCCTGTCCTTGCCTTCTACACTCTGCTCTCAACAGGCAGCCAGAGCGGCCGTCCTAAAGAGCACGCCCGGTCACGGCACGCCTCCGCTCACTGCCCTCCCAGGCTGCCCCACCCACCTGCCGTGCCCACCGGAGTCCTCGCCACAGGCCCTGCTGCCCTCCTTCCTCACCCCCTGCCTCTCTCCTGCATGCCCTGGCTTCGCTGCCCCGGCACCTCCCACCCCTCTCTCTGCATAGTGCCTGCTGCCACCAGACGGGACACACATTTGGGGGTTTGCTGCCCACTGCCCCTCGGGGAAGGCACGCTCCGCAGGAGCGGCTGCATCGGCGCTGTCCGCTGCTGTGCCGGCAGGGGCCCTTGCAAACGGGACAGTGAGCCAGCGCTGCTCTCTGACACAGGCCTCGGACTGGCTGACTTTACAAGGGAGTGAGTGCTACCTGTTTGCTCAGCTGCCTCCTTCTTGGCAGTTTCTTTAGATTCTTTTTGTACCTGTACCTGGCTGGCCAGCTTCCAGCGGTTGCTGATCTATAATGAAAACAAACAAAACAAAAAAACTCCAAAACTCAGTTACCTGGGAATACTTTATTTTTTTAATGAGGCGATGCAGAGCATACTAGCCTAATAACTACACACATTCTAAGTCACAAATTCCAAATCTGCTGACACAAAAAGTAAAGTCCCATGCTGGCTTTATTTGTAACACTTATTCAGGTGGACGAAGCACCACTGCCCCAGGCACTGGGCCGGTGCTCTCACATCAGCATCCCGTCCAGCCCTCCATAACCTTGGAAACCAAGCTCCGAGGGGCTGAACAACATGTCCCAAGGGACACGCATGGCTAGGGGGTAGTGGGGCTGGAATACGAGGCTGGACCTGTGCAAGCCCGATGTGCTTCTCGGTGACAGCACATCTCCCTGTGGCATCAGAACACATCTAGGTGGCCGCAGATGTAAGCATGGTAAGGAGCGGATGGTTGAGGAATGTGCCACACCCAGTAGGGGAAAGAGGAGAGAAGGCAAAGCCTCCGCCTGACTCCCCGTTTCTCAAAACAACAAGCTAACCCAGCGGCAGGGCTGAGGCCCGACTCTTGGGCGGGGCTGGTGAGCCAGAGGGGGCCAGGCCGCCCGTCTGACCAGGGCAGGGACTTCCTGCAGGGAGGAAGGAGGCTTTTAACAATTAACACGCTGGCTCCCAGGAGCATCTCATGGGGATCCAGGGAAGGTGTTTTCTTATTCTTATTCATAATGCTGTTAAAAACAAACCAAACAATATAAAACAGAGTGTTTTAAAATTTAAGCTGTCACCTGTTAGAGCCTTAAAATAATACTCATATACAAAAATGCATCAAGCTGTACATTTAACATCTGTGTACTTTACTACATGTAAATTAAACCTCAACTTTAAAAGACAAAAACAAATTACAAAATGCCCCCAAAGACCTGTTTCTTAAAGGTTCCCCAACGCTTCTGAGAACTGGATTAAAGTTCTGGCCCCTTTCTCTGGAAACAGTCCTTGTATAGAAAAGGTTTTTTACATTCGTTTTCAGGGGGTTCAGACAGGCTTGTTTAAAACAGAAACTGGTTAAAAAAATTAAGAAGTCCCCCTTTCTCAGAAAGTCTGTCTTAGAAAGTCTGACAAATCCACTTACTTCATAGATTTTTGATGATGGATCGAATTTTGCAGCCTGGGAAATATGAGCACGGTGTTCTAGTGAAGGCAGAAACTGGAGAAATGGAAACAGTCACATTAAATGCTGTAAAAATGGAATCTGGACCCGGGGTCCGGGGTCCCCAGAGGGACTTGCTGGGAGGCTTCATCTCGGGAGGCCTCAACTCGCGGCGCCTGCCCGGCCGCGGCGAGCTGGCCCTCGGTGGGGCGCTCCTGCTGGCGTTGTCTCAGGAGACCTCGCTTCCCACCTGGACCCAGGGGCACCTGACACCCCCTGTGCTCTCTCTGAAGGCCCTCGGTGTCCCTTCCAGGCAAACACTCTGTCAGGCCTAACACACTGTCACTTACCATTCTAAATGGATTTTCAAAGGACTCCATTATGTTCTGGGCTTTCTTCTGCGCAACTGTTAATGGACCCTTCCTATTTTCTTCAGCATTAGGTTCCTGCGGAAACCGGAAACGATCTCTTACACAGCAATCATTTTGTGACATTAAGATGCAAGCGAGACAACAATAGTAACGTGATGGCCAATATCTGCAAGCCTCTCCCGTGTATAAGGCACTACGATAGCCTGTAACACCACACTGCAGGGTATCTGATGCATTTTTTAGAGGACATTTACTAAAGCTGGGGACAGTGAGACAAGGATGGGCCTAGCAGAGAAGACGCAATAGGAGAGAGCCTACACGGGGCTGCTTTGGCTCCCTGAGACGTCAGAGAGAAGGGAGCCTCGGAGATAGGACTAGGGCTAGCCCGAGATGGGCTGCCACTGCCCACTGCTCCCTGGTTTTAAGTCTCCTGGGGTCCCTTAGAGTGTAGGATATGCACGCCTGAGAGGGAAGAAGAGGTGGAAAGGAAAGGCACGGCGCCTCACCATCTATAAGGTACATGAGATACATATACAGGGAATGGTCCTGCTGCGTGTCACTAGAGCCCATGCCCTCCACCCTGCCACCCATGAGTGAGTATCAAGACTACAATTCTTGCTCTGGCTGGTGTGGCTCAGTGGACTGAGCACAGGCTGAGAACCAAATGGTCGCCGCTTCGATTCCCAGTCAGGCACATGCCTGGGTTGCAGGCCAGGTCCCAGTAGGGAGCGCGCCAGAGGCAACCACACATTGATATTTCTCTTTCTCCTTCTCTTCCTCTCTCTAAAAACAAATAAATAAAATCTTTTCAAAAAGTAAATAAAATCTTAAAAAAAAAAAGATTACAATCCTTCCTTTAGGATTTCTTTATACCGAGCCCAGAGAGAATCCTTCACCCACCTCTCATGGACGCCTTTGTCCAGAGGGGCACTTGCCATGCGCCTTGCGACCTGTTCCCAGCCGACCCCGCTGTGGCTGGGCTTCACTGTCGGCGTGAGTCACAAAGGCCAACTTGGCCCTCCAGGCAGCACAACCCAGGAACCCTCTGCAGACCTACCTCGCCTCACTGCCACTTCCGCATTACTTACGTTAAATAAAGTGATGACAGCGGAAGCGATGAGGCATTTGGAATCCAGCAGGGCCTCGTCCTCTCCTCTTCCGCCAGGAAAGAGGCCTGCCTGTTTCTGCACGGGTGCAGGCCCTACAGGGATGGAAGTGAGCCTGGTCAGCGCCGCCTGGGGTGGCACCAGGCAGCTCCCCGGCCGCCCCGGGACCCCAGGGGCTGCGACGTCACCGCTGGTCGGGAGGATGCGACAGCCATCGGAAGGGGCGTGGGAGCAGTCGTGAGGTCCAAAGAGAACGTTCTCCAGTCTCTGCGTCAAAAAGAAACCAACAGGCTGCGATGAAGCACAAGCAAGCGTGCGGGGCGGCTCATTCACACTGGCCCGGCTGGGCACCCCCAGGAAGGGATGGGACCACGGGCACATCGCCCTACCTCAGGGCTGGGCAGCGGTCCGCTCTTCTTCGCTCCGGCCGCGACCTCCGACTATAGAAGAGAAACAGGGGCAAGCTGGGGCGAGTGGCCTGACGCGATGACACGCACGTTTCCTCCTCGGCGCAGACTAAGTGCCTCACTAGACTGTGTTTCCAGAGCCCGGAGACTGTCCTTCATCCCTCCCGGTGCCTGGCACTGAAATCAATGAGCACTCGCTAGTCGCTCGCAGAACGGAAGAGACCCTCACCACGGCCAGGCACAGCGCAGACGGCCTGCAGAGGGCCTGAGCGCGCCTTCCCCAGTGACCAGGGTTTCTCTCTGTACTTGAACAAACATCGGAGCTAAGGAATTTTAACGGGAAGCCTGACTGTGTTTATCCCCAGAGCCTCTCCTTGCTCTCCTCAAGGGCGCCAATTTCAAGTCTTCCTGAATCAAGAATCTTCCAAAAATTACAAACATGACTTGGCACAGTGATGACGCCACTGAGGTGACACGCTAAAACTGTGCCAACACAACACAGCCAAACATGCAAATCCACTGGAACCCGTAATGCCGACACGGCAGCACACGTGCACGTGTGCCCATGCAGACATGCACACACATGCACACGCACCGGTCCCTGTGCAGTGCACACTCAGAGACGGGGGAGTTGTCTTTTTGGTTGGATCCCCTGATTTCCTCTGCATTTGTCTAAACTTTAGATTTCCTTCACAAAAGTAGCTTGTCCTGAATCCCCCATTTTGACCCAAGGTTCTCACAGCTTCCCAGTTACCTGGGCTTTATATTTGGAGTGAGCGGTCTGTGACTCCAGTTCCATTATCTCCAAATCCACGTGCCATTCAGAGGACACCTCTACAGCACTCAGCGTAGAGTCCAAAGAGAAACGGAAGCCATTTTCACCATCGAGCTTTTCTTCTGACGGTGCCTCCTGCGCCCGTCCGTCCCTTTCCATCTCAGAGACCGCCACACTCGCCAGGGCACTGCCACTCAATCTGGGCTACCTCCAGGCTTCCAAAACGAGCTCCCTGCCCTGAGACTCCCACTCCCTTCTATTCCACCAGTGAACTGCCTCTGAACAGGTGACCAGCTCGGACACCAGACATTACTTGCTGTTGGAATATCAAAAATAAGGTCCTAAGAAGGATAAGCTCTAGCTGTGACTATCATAAAGAAGACACGCCCACTGGATTTCCTACTCCCTACTATTTCCTTGGGTCTTTCAGAATGGAGACCAGATCATGTATGTAGGAGACTACACGGGGGGAGAGGCTACCAGACAGAACGGGCCTGCTGAAAGCCTTTACAGAAAGGCTTCTCACCTTGAGCAGGGGCATGTCTCGAGCCTGCTGGATTAAAAGATGCATTTCGTTGATCTGCTGCCGTACGAGAGGGGGTACAGGGTTGCAGCAAGCTATGATGCCCTGAGGTTCCCTGAAGACAAGAACATGCAAATGGTCACTCAGACAGACCTCAAAGGCTCCCAGACAAGGACAATGACTGGGTAGGGCCAGAGCGGCACAGCAAAGGGGAAGGCAAAGGCACCATGGTCATGCCAAAGCAGCCTGGGCCGGCCACTGCCACACGCACTCGGCTGCACCAGGCTGCGAGCAGCCTCCCCTTACAGCCCACCTCCTGCTAATGGGGAACGCCGGAGAGAAGTGCCCTAGCTCTGCTGATCTGCAGTTCTGCAGCGGGGTGAGCGCGGGATTGTGAATGTAGATTCTGTACTTCAATTAACATCCTAAAACATTTAAAATCACGAGATGTCTTAGTCTGGAAGAAAGCACAGATGGGAGAGCCCCTTGGAAGTGGATGCCGATGCCACAGGCTCAGAGGCTTGCACTGGACTCAGCGTGAGGCGCAGCCTCTGACGCGTTCCTGTGTGGAAGCTGTACTTCCTAAACGAGGGCAGACAGTAAATCCCTGGGACTCGCAGCTTCCTGGGAGTGCTAATCTCCTCTGAGTCAGCCTTGAGGTAGTAACTACGAGAGAGACTCGGTTTCGAAGGGCAAAGTTTCTCTGCCGAGAGTCGGAACGTGTCACTCAGCTCTCAGACTCACTTGGGCAGTTCTTCGGCGATCTTCAGCATCATGTGGTTCGGCAGCACGTACCTGGGACAAAGCACACAAGGGGCGATTTGCATCACATTGAGCCAGCAGGTGCCACTACATGCAGTGACCCAGGGGAACACGTAACCAGCGTTCAGGGCAGAAAGAGAAGAAGTGTATCGCTGCCTTGTTACCAGACCTGCTCGGTTTAAGGGAAACGGTGGAAGAGTCTCTAACCCCTACCCGTAGCTTTCGTCTTCCCTCCGAGCTGTTTTATCCCTCCAGGCAAACAGCAGCTTGAAGGCTGTCAACTGCTGAGTGTTGAGATGCTTCTTTTGCTTCCTGTAGAGTTCAAGGTAAGACTCGTCCGTGAAGATAGGTTTGATGAATTTCTGCAAAATGTTACAGCAAAACGTTCACATTTAAGATCAATGCGAACCAAAACTGCGCCCTGGGCCCTTCAAACGGCTGGCTCTGTTTGCCAGTGTCGAGAGCAGCGGGGAGAGGGAGGGCCTCATCAGGAAGGAAGAGCGAGCCCGAGTGTGTGCGGCTGGCAGAGTTTCACCTTGAGGCAGATGTCCCTGCTCCGCTGCCACACCACCTGCAGCTGCACGGGCTGGCCGTTGCCTCGCTCCCACAGCTCCAGCCTCATCTTGTCATAGATGTAAAGCAAGTAATGGGTGTCATCTCGGGCGTAGTTGAGCATCTCCTCGGGCAGAGGTCTGGAATTGCAAGAGAGGAAACTTCCACTCATCCCCCAGGAGCAGCAATGCAACCTGTCTACGCTGGGGGCACTCGGACTCGCGTGGCCCCTTTCGCTGTGAAAGAGTCCTTCACGGCCAACACGATGGTTCCACCGACCTTCCCGGCATCTTAACGTGACAAGCCCTCTTTACAGCTGAAGAGAAAGGGCGGCAGGATATTGATGTGGTTGAAAATAAGGGTTCTGTCACCCTGGCTGGTGTGGCTCAGTGGACTGAGTGCAGGCCTGTGAACCAAAGGGTCGCTGGTTTGATTCCCAGTCAGGGCGCATGCCCAGGTCGCAGGCCAGGTCCCCTGTTGGAGGTGTGTGAGAGGCAACCACACATTGCTGTTTCTCTCCTTCACTCTCTACCTCCCTTCCCTACTCTCTAGAAGCAAGCAAATAACACCTTGAAAAGAAAGGAAGGGCCCTGGCTGGTGTAGCTCAGTGGATTAAGCGCGGGCTTGTGAATCAAAGGATCATGGTTTGATTTCCAGTTTGGGCACATGCCTGGGTTGCAGGCCAGTTCCCAGCAGGGGACACATGAGAGGCAACCATACATTGATATTTCTCTCCCTCTCTCCTTCCCTTCCCCTCTAAAAATAAATAAATAAAATCTTTTTTAAAAAAGAAAAGAAAAGAAGGGCCCTCATCTGAGTTAGAATCCTAGCTCCAAGTATCTGACCTTGGACAAGCCACCTCCCTGAGCCTGAGCCCACTTTCCTCACCCGTAAACCGGAAAGGCCCTCATGGGCTGTCGTGAGAATTACGGAGGACTGCATCCCTAAGGTTCCCAGCACACTGTATGACACGTGGTAAGGGTTAAGTAACATGGAGTGGCTTTCAGATTTTGTCAGTTTTCCTCTTCTATTCAGACTTCAGATTCTACTTAGGAACTCTGGCATGCAGAGCCGGAGAAGAGTTCAGCGGCGTCTCTGTACAAGAGCTGTGCAACCTCAGGGGGCACACGATCCAGCTGAGCAGGGGGCCCGTGAGTGTAGCCGGGCCCCAGCCCCGCCACAAACACTCACTACAGGCTGCGTCGGCCACACGCCTCAGAGCTCCCTCACCCCCGAGGTCCTGTGACACACACAGACACACCCACCCCTGCCAGGTGGGCATGGACAAGCACTGACGTGGCACGCCCCTTTTAACCACTAGTCCGTGAAGCACAGTGTAACAGAGCCCTGCACAGCCCCACACTGGCGCAGCACTAAAACTTCCCGTTTCACTCACGCCGATGAGAACAGCTCAACCCGAGACTCGCATCGTGCTGCAGGCTGCGTACAGGCCCCCAAGGACGAGGCTGAGGAGCGCCCGTGCTTCCTCTTGCCCCTCGTTTCCCTGTGGAAAGCAGACTGACCGTATTCTCCAGTCGGCCAGCTGGTACTGCTTGTTCGACTCCACGTCGCAGTAGAGCTTCAGCAGGTGGTCGAGCGAGTGCCTGCCCAGGTTGAGGAGGCGCGCCGCCTGGTGGGTATCGAACATGTTCACTACGTACAGCCCGAAGTCTTTCTGCAGCCATTCTATGTCCGAATCGGCACCGTGGAAGACCTGAAACAAAACCAGGGTCCTGCTGTCACCGTGGGAGAGGCGGTGCGTGCTCTGAAGCGAACTCCGCCTCCGGGTTATGAGAACACTGAAATTAGAAGCCAGAGGGAAGATTAAGATGGGCTGAGTTCTAAATGCTTCTTTTGATTTGGGCCCCGGCCTTCTACACCCCTAATGGCACACTCTTAAGGTCTGCTAACAGCCAATGATTCCAGGAAAACGGCTCTGCTGGCTTCCAGGGCAGTCGTTAAGTGCACACCATCCTGATGGCGCGGGCTCGTCGCGGCTGTCGTTAAAGTGATTTAACATTTTTCTGGGTGGTAATGAGCTAAGACTTGGCTGTTCTAACGGAGGTTTAGAGACAAGAGCAGTTTAGCGTGTGGCACCCTAGTGCAGGGAATTACAATGATTTCTCTTAATTTCACTGGGTCTGTGTTGAAATAGTGAAATGAAAAGCACTTAAATCTTGCATTCACAGGCAAGAGCTGAAAAAGGCTGGCTGACCTTGACAATAGCTGGGTCCGTGAGGCTCTCGTTGAGGATGTACATGTCACTCCGAAGTTCCAGGGTGTCGATGACGAAGTCTTCCGTCCGGGTGGAGATCTGCACAAGGCAGGTCAGCCCGAGGAAGCTCCGGTACGAGTGGTGCTGAGACACGCGGAAAGGGGAGGGCAGGGCAGAATGGGTTTACTGGGCTTCCCTCCACTGACTTGGAAAAGTCAGTTATGCAGCAGACTGTCAGGATTACCTTTTTTTGCCAAAAAAACAAACAAAACAAAACAACAACAACCCCTCCCCCAGATTTAAATAAGTATTAATTTTATATTTCTCTAGTAGGTGAACTGACAGAAAGTGTAAAAATGTCACTATGAGTCATTTACAAGTTACCTCCAAGTCCACGGCAAATTCCTGACACTTCAGGAGCTTTTCGTTGAGCGCCACCAGTTCATCCAGGGAGGACACGAAATGGCAGGGCGTCTCCCCCACGGGTCTGTACAGCTGGAGCATGAAAGTCCAGGTGGAAACAGAGAGGACTATTAAGAGCCATCCTCCACTAAAGTACAAAATGAATTAAGGGTTCGAGAAACGACCTAAAGTTGAAACCTACTATTTAAAAGATGTTTAAGGAAAGCCAAAATTATGACAACAGTCTAGTTATTTGATCCTTCCCACACTACTCAGATACCACCCGCAAACTGGGTCGGGCACGAACCTGGGGCTGTGGCCTTTGGAGGGCCGAGTCCGGTGGGGTGAAGTGGTCTAGCTCATACTGGTAGGGATGTGCAAATCTGAATGAATGAAAGGAAAAAAGCCCTTTGATTAATTCCATGGTTCAGGGAAACACTGCGTTATCCACCTTGTAAAAACAAATCAGAAAAGACCATTGTGGTAATATTTTCTCTATATAAAAAGCATCATTATCTCAATGATAATTCAAGAGCATAAAAAAAAATCAGTTGATACTTGCTTGCCCTTAAAGTAGGATAATTAAAAATCTTTTTCACTTATAAATATTTAAGCACTTATTTGCAAAACACTGTGTGAGGGGTGTTGTGGATGAAACAAAAATGTGAAGTATCCAATTCCTCGTGGTTTGGAGTAACAAAGATGTAAAATGAGAGAGGGTGAGGCAAACGTGGTTGAATATCACGCAAAGTCTTTTTTCTGCTCCTCCATCATCTACTTGGACAAAACCCCCGTGTCTCTGGGCTCCCCAGGGCAGGGCTGCCTCCCGTGACCTCTCCTTCTGTGCAACCTGTGGCCTCCCAGTGTGGAGCTGGGGCTGAAGGAATGCTCCACCAGGCTGAATATGAGGAAAAGACCAATAATAACAAAGCTGTCATCACTGTTTTTTTTTTTCTGAGGGCAAAGTCCTTTTGTCTGTTTTAAGCAGTTTTTCCAAAATGCTTATACTGCCAGTTAAAAATGCCTTTTCCTTATTGAATTAATTAGTGAGCCCATGCGTGCTGTTTGAGTCCCCACCTAACAAGAAAGGCAGCGTGGGACAGAGGAGGAACGAGTGTGAGGAGCCTCGGGTCGCAGTGCTGGTTCTGTGGGGCGTCTCTGACTTTAGCACCTCTGACTCTGGTGTGCGTCTGAG
>PVKM010017806.1:0-25558 GCA_004027735.1 Carollia perspicillata
TGGCTATTTTACTTTCTCTGATGACCTCAGTCTGACCTTACAGAACTTGGTTGATTGAAACACTTCTCTTTTTCCCTACAATAGAAATAATAAAAGACATAGTTTTTTGTACAAAGAAGACCTGTCAGCTGTTTTTTCCCCATACATATACTTTAAGAATGTCATAGTATTTATAAGGGAATTTTATGTTTAAAATGTTATATTTTAAATAAGGCTTATAATCTTAATGTTTAAAAGCATTAGTAATTCTTATTATCAACTGGATAAAACTACTGATTTATTCTGCCTCTTTTCCAATTCCTGTAGTTTCAGATACGTCTCCTAATGTGGCATATATTCTCTTGCTGAAAGCAAACATGTGGCCCTGACCAGGTAGCTTAGTTGGTTAGAGCATTATCCTGATATGCCAAGATTGCAGGTGCAATCCCCAGTCAGGACACGTAGAAGAAACATCCAATAAATGCATGAATGGGTAGAATGACAAAATAGATCTCTCTATCTCACTCTCTCCCTCAAATCAAGAAATACAAACAGTTTAAAAAAAAGCATACATTTTACATGAGAAATTCTAGTTATTTTTGTTATAATATTTGCTCTGTTACAATATCATAAAGTATGCTGAGAGATACATACATATCTGGATATATACATGTATACATACATATATACATTCATACATATGCATACATATACACACATACACACATGCACACACACTTAGGAGACAACATAAGCCATTTTAAGTGGGTTTCAAAAAAAACTAAAGCTCAAATAATATTTTATACTACATTATCTATTGCTATGTTGAAACATTCCCATATTCTCTGACAAACAACAAAACTTCCCTCAAGTAAGAACCTATAAATTTCTCACTCAGCCCTAGCTGGCGTAGCTCAGTGGATTGAGCTTGGGCTGTGAACCAAAGGGTCATCAGTTCGATTCCCAGTCAGGGTACATGCCTGGGTTGAAGGCCAGGTCCCCAGTGTGGGCCATGTAAGAGGCAACCACACATTGATGTTTCTCTCCCTCTCTTTCTCCCTCCCTTCCCCTCTCTCTAAATAAATAAATAAATAAATAAATAAATAAATAAATAAAATTTCTCACTCATTTTATATATGTAAAAGAGAAAATATGAAAAAAACATTTAAATAATACTATACTCTTGAATGCTTTTTTGATGTTCCCTTATTAAATAGGTAACTTTATTGTATCACTAACAAATGTAAAAGGATAAAGATAAGCTTTAAGAAAAACAAATGAGCACACACATTTCTCTATTTCCTCTTCAAAAATATAATTACAGTAAAGCAAGTGGAAATTAAAATGTAACTATAAACACATTTAAACAAAGATACAGGTGAATAAATGTGTCCTTTAAGTCTGCACAACAAAGATTAACTCATAGATGAGTACTTTCTTGGTTGATATAACAAGTATACATGTAGTAAGAGAGTCAATGCTTTTCATGAGGGGGTTTTGAAAAGTCATCAGGAGAGCACACGCAACTTTAACTCTGATAGTGATTTTTCCTGGACAGGCTAGGTACCACAGGTCTGCCAAAGTACTGCAATCAATTAATTGGTTATTAATATGACCTTACAAATAATAGCTTAAATAATGTAGGTTGAGTCCAACATATCTAAACATCTAAGGTTAACCAAATGTAGTGCACAAAAGTTTTATCATGTCCTCACACCCAGGGTGAACTTCATGATTTCAGGTTTATAGCATTTACACAAAATATATTTTCCATTTTTCTATTTATTACTTTCTAACATTTTGTTATCATTTGACTTTTTAAAGTATATTTTATTCATTATGCTATTATACATGTCCCAATTTTCCCCTTTTGCCCCAATATGGTACCCTTATTCCCTCCAGCAATCTCCCCTTAGTTCATGTCCATGGGTCTTACATATAAGTTCTTTGACTTCTCTGTTTCCTATACTATTCTTAACATGCCTTTGTCTATTTTTTACCTACCAATTATGCTTCCTAGTCCCTGCAACTTTTCCCCCATTCTCCCTCTTCCTCAACCCAGCTGATAACCCTCCAAATGATCTCCATATCTATGAATTTATTCCTGTTCTGGTTGTTTAGTTTGCTTAGTTTCTTTGTTTTTGTTAGATTCAGTTGTTGGTAGTTGTGAATTTGTTGCCATTTTAATGTTCATAGTTTTGATCTTCTTTCTCTTAAATAAGTCCATTTAACATTTAATGTAATAACAGCTTGGTCATGATTAACTCCTTTAGCATTACCTTAGCTGCATTTTATCTACCCTTTTGTTCTAAATGATAGCTTTGCTGAGTAGAGTAATCTAGGATATAGGTTCTTGCTTTTAATCATTTTGAATAATTCTTGCCAGTGCCTTTTAGCCTGCAAAGCTTCTTTTCAGAAATCAGTTGATAGTCTTATGGGAACACCTTTGTAGGTAACTTTCTGTTTTTCTCTTACTGCTTTTAAGATTCTCTCTTTATCTTTAACCCTTGACATTTTGATTATTATGTATTTTGGTGTGGTGCTCTTTGGGTCCAACTTGTTTTGTACTCTCCATGCTTCCTGGACTTATATGTCTATTTCCTTTAACAAACTAGGGAAGTTTTCTTTCATTATATTTCCAGGTAAGTTTTCAATTTCTTGCTCTTCCTCTACTCTTTTTGGCATCCCTATGATTAGGGCGTTGGTATGTTTGGAGATGTCCCAGAGGCTCCTTATACTATCCTTGTTTTTTAAAATTCCCTTTTCTTCTTGTTGTTCTGGTTGAATGCTTATTTATTCCTTATGTTCCAAGTCATTGATTTGAGTCTCAACATCTTCTTCTCCATTGTTGTTTCCCTGAAGTCTTTTCTTTATTTCATTAGTGTAACCTTTATTTCTCCTCGGTTCTTTTTTATGTTGGTGCCATACTAAATGAGATTTTGAGCACTGATCACCAGTGTTCTGAACTCTGCATCTAATAGGTTTGTTATCTCCATTTTGTTTAGTTTTTTTTTTTCCTTTTCCTGAGGTGCTGTTCTTTAATTTGGGCTATATTTTTTGTTTCCTAAATCAAGTAGCCTCCTTGTGTTTGTTTCTGTGTATTAGATAGGGCTGTTTTGACTTCCTACCTTAGTAGCATAACCTCTTATAGAAAAGATACATGTAAATTGTGTGTGGCAGAGCCTCACCTAATTGCCAGGGTGGGACAACCCACTTCACTGTTTTGTGGCTTAGTGTGGAAGGAGAGCTCAGAGAGTGGACAATGACACTCCCTGGCTTCTGGAAGTTGCCCTGCACTCTCCCTGTTTCCAGTCACTTCATTTACTCCTCATACGTGATGGGTGCCCTTCTGGCTGTTGTCCTGGTGCTGGATCCAAGAAAGGATGGGCCTGCATACATTCTAAGTCCATGTCAGCCCTCTAAGTGGAGTCTCCTGAAAATCCAGCAGTTTATTCTGCTGCCTAACCGCCACTGGTTTTTTGCAGCTAGAAATTATGGGAATTTGTCTTCTTGGCATTGGGTCATGTGCTGTGAGGTCTGGCTTGGGGCTGAGATCACTTGCTCCCTAGGTATCCCTCCTACTTTTATCCACCACACATGAATGTGAGACAAGCCTTCCACTGCTGTCACCTCTCCATGTCACACCCCATAGTCTCCGTGCCTCTCCGCCCTCTTCTGTGTTTCTGACCCTCCTTACACATCTGGATGAATGTGGCTTCTTTAAATCTTTGGTTGTCGGTCTTCAATACAGCTTGATTTTCTGATGGTTATGGGTATTATTTGTTTTGAGATGTACCTGTCATTCTTTCTTTGGTTGTATAAGGTGGTGAGGCATGTTTACCTATGTTTCCATCTTGAACAGAAGTTCTCTCAACTTTATAAACTAACTATTTTCCCTAGCTATTTTTTTTTCTGGTGCTAAAAAAACAAACCTTTCCATTCAAAGTAGACCATCAAAATTCCATGGGTTTCTGCACCGGGTCTCAATTTCATAAAGCAGTGAGCAAAAGCACAGTACATTAGAGTTTTGCATACATTGTCATTACTGCAGTTTCAGAAGTGTTGGTCAGCAGGACTGAGACATTAAAAAATGCAAGTTTCATTAATGATGTTCCACAAGGAAGAGGAATAAAAGATTACTTTGAATTGCCTGTGAAAACAATAGATATTAGAATAGCCTTTGGTACTAGTTCATTAAAATCAAGGATAACTGTCCACCAAAACAGAAGAGAAAAATGTTTATAAAAAAAATAAATGTTGAGGAACTCAAGAAGTGCAGAAAAAGGAGAAAATAGTTGTTGCTCAGGTGTTTAGATGGCTATGGCAAAGAGTGAATAAAAGTAAGCAACCCTTCCTTTGCAAAAACAAGAAACAGTGGGGATTCTTGTCAAAAGGATTTAAAAATTGTTAAATATGCCTTCTGGCTAGTTGGCTGACAAACACAAGCTGTTCTACCCAGATATTCAAAGTAATGTGTTTCTTTTACTAAACTAAAGTATTTGCCACTTAACAATTTCCTTATTTAAATTGGCTGGAGGGAGGTTCATTAAAACAAACTCAGGTGACATAGAAAAGAAAAATCAAATTATATAACATTCACATGTCCTAGCATATACAAGTAAATTGGTTGGGAATGAACAATTTGCTTTCCAAATATTTGTAGGTATAAATAGAGATCTCTGGTGCAAGGTGAAAATTTAATAAAGGACTATATTTTAGATTTCTTAAGAAGGCAAAGTTTTAATATCATCTATGAAAAGAATATTTTTATATCGTGATAATATTAGTTAACACTTACACAGTTTATACTATGTCAGGATCTTTTACACGTAGTAACACATTTAAATTTCTATTAAAACTTAGTGAGGTAGATATTCTTTAATTATCATATTGTAGATGGAGGATTGAAATACAAATTGGTTGAGTAGTTTTTTTTTCAAAACTGAAAAATAGTAGGAAGAGACTGGGATTTTACATCAGGATCCCCTAATCAAAAACCTATGCTCTTTCCCAATGTTATGCCTTGGAACAAGAAATCTGTTTCTTGTTCAATGGATTTCCACAAGCAGTTATAGTCTCACAGAACCTATTCCTTCAAAGAATCAGAATCTTAGTAATTTTCTTTTCTACTCTAATTTTAATTGCAAGCACACAGGCACTGAAACAATTACCTTTACCATATATATATATATATATATATATATATATATGGCATATATATATATATTTATATATATATATAAAGGTAATTTAATGATACATTGTAACCAAACAAAAAACGGAGGCTTGTGAGTCTAATGCTAGTGGAAAAGGAAAGAAGTTTTATCTATGTGCTTCATGACCTGGGATAATGATGGATTCCGTTCTCAAAGCCTATCTCCTTCTGTCTTTCTGTCACAGGAAAAACCCAACTCTTCTCAGCAAGGTGAAGGATAAAGCCAGTGTCCAGAGATCCTGCTCCATTTTAAAGTACAGTCCTTTGGAATCTGCTTGTGGCTGTCATGCTACATTAGTCCCAATGCAGGTAACTTAGCTTCTTCCCTGCCACTGTTCATTTCAGGCTCGGTCTTGTAGCCAGCATGTGGAGCATGCATGGCCATGAGCCATGAGCCATGTGGCTGCCAGCATCACATGCTCATGTGATCTTGGGCAAAAGGGTGTTTGAAACCATGGGCAAGTGCATCACTAGTTGTGCAAGAGAGAGACAGGCTCCCCCTGGAGGCCATAAGCCACGTGGCCTTAGCAGCCACATGGAGACAACAGGTGAGTGCACCTTGTAAGCACAGGTTACAGTCAAGAGAGAGAGTGTCTTTCTTTCCTGGGAATATATTAGCTTGGGTTTGGGCTAAACCAGGTGCTTTCTCAAAATGACCACTGATTTCCTAAACTTTCACTCACTTTGTGTGGATCTGCCTCACAACCTATCCCTTTTTTCCCCAGCTAGACTGACAGGCTTCATTGGTCCAGAACCTCCACCTGTGCCATTCTGACTCATGGCACATGTACCTACCTTCTTCTGGCCTCACTCCCAATGTGATACTGAAATGGGAGGCTCTTTTTCTATCCAGTTATCCCTGTTGCCATCTCAGCCGATGGAGGAGACTCCCCTGATTGATTATTTATGATAACAATATTAATAATATTTAAAATATGTGTGACCTCCCTAAATACCAAGTAATCATTCTAATTTTTGAAATACGTATACATTTTAAAATATCTTTCACATGTTACATTACAGTATCTCAGTACTCTCTTCATTGAGAAAAGCTTATCTTAGCATGAAAGAGAAAGCAGAAGAAGATAAAGAGGGGATAATAGTGATGGAAGGAGGGCTGGCGTAGGGTAGTGAACACACCATATTAAATGCAGATGATGTGCCTACTTTGGGGATATAATCCTGAGATGCGTCACAATTCTCTGGTACATGGACAATGATGTCTATAACATATTGATCATCCATGATATACATTCAACAAAATATTTTATGTATGTTAGTGTTCACTGAAAGAAAATCAAATGTCTTTGCAAAATTTCAGTCTATCACAATAATTAGGATGCACAAAGATTATCCGTATACAATAAAAACACTAAAACCTAGGAATCTAATAGGGTAAGGAGGGATCCATGTGGGGTAGCACATCTACCCAGAATGGAAGTCAGAGTTCGAGCATGGAGTAGAGGGTATCAGCACAGAGGGGAGATGTAGCAGAGATAAAGGATTGGGTAACTATAGGGATTGATCAAGCAAGTCAATATATTAAACGTGATAAAAGCCAATTGCACAGAGGTGAAGAAAGTTACAGATACAAAATGGGAGAAAACCCGAGTAAATCCTATGTTGTTAAACTGGATACAGCAAAATGAATACATGACTTTTGATATATATTAATAGTTGGATAGATTGGTAAATAGGTAAGTAGGTTAATAAGCATAGACCTAATTGTGTGTGTATATATATATCTGATCATGCTTATGTATATTTCCTAGATCTATTCATGAGAAGGCTTGCTATTAGTGATACCATTTGCCATGAATGTAACCAGAACACAGTTCTTGACTTCTAAATATTATTTGTCTTTAACAAAAGAAGGTTTCTTGGAGAAGATGGTGAGTATTAAGGCAAAGAGGGTAGGGGGAGGCAGAAGAATATAAAGAGGGGATAATGGTGATGGAAGGAAGGTTGGCTTAGGGTAGTGAACATACAATATTAAATGCAGATGATGTAGTATAGAATTGTACACCTGAAACCAATATAGTGTAATTTGCTGTGTATAATGCACATTGTTGTACACAAATTTTTGAGGGAAAAATAAGGATGTGCATTATACATGGATAGTACCTGAAATGCCTTATATCTGTTCCTATATTTTAAAATTATTTGTTATATAAAAAATCTTGTACCATAATGATTTCAAAACTAAATGCTAAAATCCCTTTATAGTAGAAAAAACAAGTATCTAAATATAAATACATAAAAAATTAAATTAAAAAATTAAAGTGAAAGATTTTTTTTTCCTGAAAGACTGGGCCAGCTATATGGCTGTGCATTATACATGGCAAAATCTAGTAACTTTACCAATCATCACCCCAATAAATTGATAAAATTTTAAAAATGAAAAATACAAAAATGAATCTAAAATATCTTGCTGTCCTTTTTAGGACCACTTTGACCACTTAAAAATTAAAAATTTTTGACCACTTAAAAATTAAGTGGTCAAAGAACCCAGGAGACAACTTGCCAGTGATTCTTCTACTGTTCAAGTCAGAAATAATTTTAACATCAAAGTAATTAATGATATGAACAAATTCTAATACATTGAATAAAATACAAAACTATGAGTTCAAAACAGATCTCAATAAATGAGTACATATATTGAGTTTATGATTAGAAGTGGAAAATGTATAAGGCATGAATGCATACTCCCAGTGTCAGGGAGATTACAGACACAGAACTACTTACCATGCATGAGTCGGAACTAGATTTTTTTTACTATAAAAAATTGTGTGTAGCAATTGGCAAAACTTTAATACAGTCTGAGGATTAAATTGTAACAATTTATCCATGCTGATTTTTTGATTTTTTAAGGTTGTTTCCTGGTAACAGAAGAAAGTTCTTTTGTAACACTTAAATAGGTGTTAATGTGGTGTCAAGTATGCAAATTGATGTCAACTGGTTCAAGAACAAAGTTCTTTGTACTTTTTTCTAACTTTTTTCTTATTTTTTTTTTATTTAATCCTTACTGTATTTTTCCCATTATCATTTAGTTCTCTTATATCTCTCTCCCTCCAGCAATCACCACACTGTTGTCCATGCCCAGGGGTCCTTTTTTCCTGTTTTCTCAATCCCTCCACCCCCTAACCACTCTCTCCCCCAACACCCCACCTGTCATCTGCTCTTCATCTATGAGTCTGGGCCCATTTTCCTTGTTAGTTCAGTTTGTTCATTGGATTCCACACATGAGTGAAATCTTATTGTATTTGACTTTCTCTGATTGGCTTATTTCACTAAGCATAATGTTCTCCAGGTCCATCCGTACTGTTGCAAAGGGTCAAATTTTCTTATTTTTATGGCCAGTGAGTATTCCATTGTGTAAATGCTTTATAGTTGGTACATCCACTCATCTACTGATGAAGACTTGGGCTGCTTCCATATCTTTGTGATTGTATATATTGCTGCAATGAACACAGGGGTATTGATGTTCTTTTGAATTATTGTTTTGGGTTCCTTTGGATATATTCCCAGAAGTGGAATCACTCGGTCAAAAGCAGATTCATTTTTAATTATTTGAGGTATCTCCATACTGCTTTTTCACAGTGGCTGCACCAATCTGCATGCCCATAAAACAGTGCAAAAAGTGTCCCCTTTCATTACATCCTCACCAGCACTTCTAAGTTGATTTATTGATTACAGATGTTCTGACAGGTGTGAGAAGGTATTTCATTGTGGTTTTAATTTGTGTTTCTCTTATGATTAGTGACTTGAGCATCTTTTCATATGTTTATTGGCCATCTGTATATCTTCTGGAGAACTATCTATTCAGGTCCTTTGCTCATTTTTTAATTGGGTTGTTGCTTTTATTGGTGTTGAATTTTGTAAGTTCTTTGCATATTTTGGGTATTAATCCCTTATCAGATATATCAGTGAATATGTTCTCCCATTCTGTGGGTTGTCTTTTTATTTTATTGACATTTTATTGTACTATGCAAAAATTTTTAATTTGATGTAGTCTCATTTGCTTATTTTTTCTTTTGTTTCTCTTGCCTGGGGAAATATATCTGATAATATATCGCAATGAGCAATGTTTAAGATTTTCTTACCTGTTTTCTTCTATGATTTTTATGGTTTCAGGTCTAACATTTAAGCATTTAATCCATTTTGAATTTATTCTTATGTACAGTGTAAGAAGGTGCTCTAGTTTCATTTTTCTGTACATATCTGTCCAATTTTCCCAGTAGCATTTATTGAATAAACTATCTTTAGCCCATTGTATGTGCTCACTTCTTCTGTTGAATATTAATTGATTATAAAAGTATGGGTTTATTTCTGGGTTCTCTATTCTGTTACATTGATCAATGTATCTGTTTTTATGTCGATACCATGCTGTTTTGATTACTATGGCCTTACAGTGTAGTTTCATATTAGGTAGAGTGTTTCCTCCAACTTTCTTCTTCTTTCTCAGGATTGCTGCTGCTATGTGGGGCCTTTTTTGGTTCCATATAAATTTTTGAAGTATTTGTTCTAGTTCTGTGAAATCCATCATTGGAATATTGATAGGAATTCTGTTGAATCTATAGCTCACTTTGGGTAGTATGGACATTTCAATGATTATAATTCTTCCTATTTATGAACACGGTGTGTGCTTCCACTTATTTGTATCTTCTTCAGTCTCTTTCTTCTGTGTCTTATAATTTGTGGAGCAAAAGTATTTTACATCCTTGGTTAGGTTTACTCCTTGGAATTTTATTTTTTTATAGGAATTGTGAATGGTTTTCCTAAATTCTTTTTCTGTTGGTTGTTATTGGTATATAAAAATGTAACTGATTTCTGGTTATTAATTTTGTATCCTGCTACTTTGCTGAATTCATTTATCAGTTCTAGTAGCTTCTTGGTGAAATATTTGAGGTTCTGTCTGTACAATACCAACTTATCTGCAAATGATGACAGTTATACTTCTTCCTTTCCAATTTGAATGCCTTTTATTTCTTTTTCTTTTCTGATTTCTGTGGTTAGAGCATCTGGTACTATGTTGGAAAAGAGAGGTAAACATGGAATCCCTGACTTGTTCCCAAACTTAAGGAAAACTCTTGTAATTTTTGTCCACTGACTATGATATCAGCATCTATTTGTCATATATATGGCCTTTCTTATGTTTTGGTATGTTCCCTCTAATACCACTTTACTGAGAGGTTTTTTTTATCATAAATTGGTACAATATTTTATCAAATGCTTTTTCTGCATCTATTGATAAAACCATGTGTTTTTTATTATTTATTTTTATTTTTCACATTTTTATTGTTGTTCAAGTACAGTTATCTCCATTCCCCCCTCTCCAGCTACTCATCTCCACCTCCCACCCTTGATCCTACCCCCTTTGTCTTTGTCCATGTGTCCTTTATAGATGTTTCTGACAACCCTTCCTTCTTTATCCCCCCATTATCCCCTCAGACTTCATTTTGTTTATGTGGTCATTCACACTTATTGTGAGGATTTTAATATCTATGTTCTTCAGGGATATGGATCTATAATTTCCTTTCTCTGTAGTATCTTTATTTGTTTTTAGATTAGAATAATTTTGGCCTTGTAAAATGAGTTGGGAGCCTCGGTGACTCAGGGGAGGAAACTGAAGGAACAGCCACTAGGATTCTTATACTGAGTCATTGCCCATACTGTTGAAACCATCTTTGTCAAGCAGAGCACTCTCTTCTAAATGGCATCAGCCTGAGGAGAACAAATAGCTCTGCCTGCAGGAATTACTCTTCCCTACACTATGGAACTTGAGTCAGGCTGCTGAGTATAACTTGAGACTATACCATTGATTAGCTTAACATCTAAGGCAGATCTCCGGGTGCTCTATGAGACTTCATCTGACCCTTGTTAGGGCTTGATGCTGGTAAAAGCCAGCTTTGTTGCACAGCTTAGTTCCCCATACACGCAAAGAGGCCCAGCAGTGGGAGTCACACACTGTGGGTCACTGATAGCTCCAAATAGGTTGACCAGGGCCAGCACAAGCAGCAGCTGCCAAAAACCTACACCAAAGTCTTTTCAGATCTACCTAATACATAGAAATAAACACAAAGAAGCAGCCAAAATGAGAAGACAATGAAATAGACCCCAAATAAAACAAGAAGTGAATCATCCAGAAGAGCTACATGAGACTAAGTCAAGCAATTTATCAGATAGAGAATTAGAACCTCATAATGATCATGAGGTTACACAACAGCAGGTAAAAAAATATATCTAAACCATGCAAAAGGACCAGTCTCAAGTAAAGAATGCAATATCTGAAATAAATAATACACTGGAAGGAATAAACAATAGGTTAGAAGAAGCAGAGGATTGAATCAGTGATTTGTAAGACAAGGTAGAAAAAGAAAGCACCCAGGCAGAGCACTAAAGAGAAAAAATGAATTAAAAAATTGAGGAAAGCTTAAGAAATATTTAAGACAACATGTAGTATAACAAGTATACCAGAAAAAGAAGAGAACGAGGAAGTCATCGAGAACCTACTTGAAGAAATAATGACCAAAAACTTCCCTAATGTGGGGAAGGAAAAACACACAAGAGTTCAGTAAACTAGTAAAGTCCGAAATAAGTTGGACCCAAAGAGGCATATCATAATTAAAATGACAAGGTTCATTTGTTTTTAGAAGATAGATTTGCAGTGAGTATGCATTTCATCTTTCATTTTCTAGATAACTACCATTTTGGAAGCCTTTACTAACTATGATCCTACAAATGCACAAATGATAACATTTGAAGGCCACTGACAAGGAGATTAATTATTGGTTACCAAATGCCTTTCAGGAAGTTTACTGGTGGCTTTCTGTTTCTAGAACTACTGAACACCTTCCAAATACAGTGTTCTGTCATACACAGGAACACTTCATCCAGGAATTTCCTGCTAAGATATTAAGTGTAAAATATAGCCTTCTCTAGTAAATATTCCCTGGTCTGGCTTAGGCCAGGTGAGACATTTTTGCTAGGTAAGTTCACACTATTTTGTATTTCCCCAAACATGCTTATCAAATTTAAAGTAATTACTTTTTAATTGTTTCCCCTCTTAAAATGTTAGTTTCATCAGTTTGGAGTAGTAAATGATTGATGAGCAGTTCTTTAGTAGATATTTTATTATGTATATTTCAAAATAGATATATAATTATTAAAAAATAAAGACAAGAATCTATGATAGTGGAAAGAAGTCTACATTCACTCCTTGCTCCTTCTTTGTTATTCTTCTCAGAGAGGAAAAGTATTATTTAATTTAACAAATTCTGGGATGTGTTTTTTATTATTTTGGTGCATTTTGTTCTTCAAATTTTTAAATATATTCTAAAGAGTTTTAACAATGTAATGCTGTGCTGTATTAAACAATCAAATGTTGGTGAAAATAATTATAATGAACAACAATAATTTCTGACCTGTTCCTCATAAACCCAAGTCAACCTTCTGTGGGGAATTTATTATTTTAAGGTTGTTTTCTTCCACATTTTTAAACAATACACTTATTCCATTTTTTTACTGTCTCAATTTCTTACTTTGGTTATAAAGACTTATTACTCTTTATGCAAAACAGCTAAACTCACAGCTTCTAATTTAATAATAATACTATTATCAGTTCCTTTATACTCATAATTACAAATATAAATAATATTACTGCACTTTATTGTTCTAACAATCAAGATATTACCCCTTGCCCATTAACCATTGGAAGAATAGGATATTTGCATTTGTACACTTGTTAACATAGCTTTTTATTTTATAATCTCTGAACTACTATCATTTGTACTTTTATATACACTCTTGTTTAATAATTTACATTCTTTCTGAAAACATGCTGAAGTCATCTTTGTTTTGTCAGTTGTAAAGTCAAAAACCTACAAAAGTAATGTAGTAAACATAAATACAAAGTCAAGAAAAGTAGATTTACAGTTGTAAGTATGCAAAAGTTTATTCTTATAATATTATTTATTAATTATTTATTTGTTTTCCATACAGACAACTATAAACCTACTTTAGCTCCACCTTGTTAATCAACCAGAATAGAAATAAGAAAAATTTACTACCAGAAATAAAATTCAATTTTTTATTTTATTATCATTTTTATATGTATACTATTATATGTAAAGCATTATTTGTTTTTTATTATAAAATAATACAATTATAGTATATAATATTGAGTGTTGTATTTTACATTTAAATTGAAACTTGACTAATTAAAAATAGCATATACTGTATTTCATAACTATTACTCCTTTTATTTGGTTCTAACTATATATCACCCTTTCTTTTAGACCAAGAAATATCAGTGTCATTCTTATACCTTATAATATGCAGTAAGAAGTCAGCTTTCAATCTTTTAACACAGAAACATAATTATCTTCAGTTTTATAGTAGAATACAGTTTTCACCATTATAAGTGCTTCTGAAGATGGATAAAATATTTTCAAAGTTTTTTATATTTATTGTAACTTGTTTCAAGGTATTTGTCCACTTCTATTATATTGGCATTATCATATTTAATTTTCAGTATCATATTTTATTGTAGTTCAATAATTTCCACTCATAGCTTTTCATTCACACTACCAATATTCATTGACAGAAGTGAATTGAACACTGTTGATTCAAGGTATTACTTTCATTTCTGGAAACATATATCTGCATCTGAAATTGGGTCAGATCATTCCTTACCAAATTAGTTTCCCCCCAAAAGCTTTTCTCTAAGGAGCAAACTGAATTATAAATGTTGTATATATGCTGTGGGTAATTACTAAGAAATGTTCAAATTATTTAGATAGGTTTATGTAAAAAAAAAAGCACTAATTTTGACCTCCATCTTTTTAGTAAACTAACACATGATTTTTCATCTGATGACAGGGGCAACTTTATTTCTTTCAATAGTCCAAAAACGTCTTTAACATTATTTTAAACCATCAGTCTGTTTATAATAGTCAGTCACAGTGCACATGTAACATACCCAGAAAAGCATTAATAATTCTGTGACACTTTAAAGGTCTGTAACACAGTAATAATCAGTACAATTAAGGTTTTTATTAAATTTTTAATTTTTAACATGAAACAATTAGTTGTGAATGATGCAACAAATGTATTTATAACCTGAATCCTTGAAAAAAATGCTGCCACAATGTATTTAGGTTTCTTAACTAAAATGACATTACATTCCACGGAATACCATCTATATACTTGCCCTGATAGCATAGTCACAGCCACTAGCCACATGTGACTACTTACATTTAAATTACTGTAGGTTAAACTAACAATTCAGTTTCTCAGTCACATTAGACACATTTCAAATGCTCAATAGCGTCATGTGCTTTTAGCAATTCTCCTGAGGAACACAAATTTAGAATGTTTTCATTATCTTAGAAAGTTGTATTGCACAGTGAGGAACAATAGCAGGAGATGGCAAACACGCTCTCTTGAAGGCAAGGTATTAAGTATGTTAGGCTTTGTGGGCTCTCTGTTCTCCAGTTACTCAGTTCTGCTGCGGTAATGGAAAAACAGCCACAGACACCAGGTAAGCAATGGAGTCTGGCTGTGTTTCAATAGAACTTTACCTACACAAGCAGGTGTAAAACAAACAAATTAAAATAAACAAATAAACAAAAACAAAACAAAACACTTAACTCTATGCTTGAAAGCCTGTTTTTTCAAGGGTTTATTGGGCCACAAGAGATGAGGTTCTGGAGCAGGAAGTCTAAACCACCAGCAACAGGGCTAAGTGGAGAAGACAGACATCTGCTGTGCTGGAGTTAATGGGCTCTCACACCTCGGGTAGGCGGAAGAAAGATGTTGTTTAGAAGAAAATTTACATTGGTTACAGATTGGGTGAGCAAAATAAGGTGAAGTGGGGTCAGTTCTGAAATAGGTATAAAGCCCCTAAAGAAGTGTTTGCTCCTTTGGATTGCTTGTGGGCAACAGTATGGAAAGTTTAGGCAGAGGCTCCTGGGGTGCAGTGGCTTCGAGCTATTCTTTATCAGGTAATTGTGGTAACAACCACCTGGAAGTTAATCCAGAGTTCCAGAATACACTTAGGAATTTTAGCAGTCTTTCCTGGTTTTGCCCTGCAGTCATTACTGATTAAACTCCTCTTGTCTCTTCCTTCCAGCCTCTGAACTGCTGTAATGTACATTAAGACATAGGAGAATTTTCCCCTTGTCACAGGTTTGGCCAGATTTAGACTGTGGGCTTTTCCCCCCCGTACATTTGATCTATATTAAAATTTAGTTTGATAGATCTGAATGAAGATTTTAGAGTTTTTCATATATATGAAATATATATACATATATGTATATATAAATATATATATACATATATATTCCATATATATATAAAATTATAATTTTGGGCATATCCAATAGGTATTTGCATAAAACTTATTACTTCAATATAGTCATATAGTATTTTTTATATTTGTGTAGCCATCAGCTATAATAGAAAGTGACTGATTTTTTTTATCTTTTCCACATAATTTCAGTAGGAAATTTTTATCTGTATTTTATAAAGACAAAGTTCAAAGAATTTGTAGTTGAATTTACATTAAGTGGTTGTATTTAGGACAACCACTTTTTGTTATAGTCATCAGACACTCTTTTATACACTCACAGTTTATTAAAAGATTTTACTTAATATACAATTGAATTTTTGCAGTAGCTCACATGTTATTTTTATAATCATAATTGCATTTCCCTTTTATAACTTTGAGTTTGACATTATGCATCTATTTCTGTACATGAGTTACATTTTCCCCCATGTGACTCAAGCTATAGTCATTCAGTGCATATATCCCTTTAAAAATTAAATATGAAAAATTATCCCTTTTCTGTCAAGTAATATAATGTCTCCCAATTTTCAAGAAACATCTTATTCTAACAAAAGTTTCTTTTTAATATTATTAGTATGGCATAATGGGTTCAATTATTGCCTTCTAAAATGTATACCCATGTCTTCCCCCTGGAATCTGTGAATGTGATTTTATTTTGAAAATGGTCTTTCTAGGTATATTTAGTGTCACATCTAAATCCAATGGTAGGTGAGCTTACAAGAGAAAGGCAAAGGGGGACTTGGGACTCAGATAAACAAGAGGAAAGGTCACATGAAGACAGGAGCAGACTTGTAGTGTTGCAGCCCGAAGACACGGAATTTCAAGACCCACCAGCAGCTGGAAAAGGTGAGGGGTCATTCTCCGCCAGAGCTGTTGGTGGGAGCACGGCCTTGCTGACACCTTGATTTTGGACTCTGGACTCCGAAACTGTGAGGGACTTAATTTTTGTGTTTTGTCACTAAGTTTGTAATAATTTCACAGCAGCAATATGAAACTAATACACTTGTGTATGAAAAAATTTCATTATAACTTTTTATTGAAAATATAAAACTAAAAATAATACTAATGAAAAAAATCATTTTACTTTTATTGCAGGAGGCTAATAGTATGGGGACTATGAAAAATTAGAAAAGGCAAATTTCATCTAAAACAGCAATTATTTTAGTGCTATCTATTTTTGATATATAGAAATATAAATTCATAGCTTCCGATTTTTTTGAGTTTGGAAACAATATATTTTATGTGAAATATTTCAATAAGTAAAAGTCGAACACAGTCTAGACCTGAAAAGGTGCCACATACTAAACCTAATAAGCTCAGCTGAGGCCTGCATGCAGACTTACAAACTCATAAAGCTAAATCTTACAGAATAGTCTGAATGTTAAAAATTTTAACTGAAAAAAAAAAGTTAATGGTGGATAGTCACACCACAGGCCTATAGCTTCCTTGACAAAGTACAATCTTTACCTCTATTTTCTTTTTGCATTTAAGATAGCATACCCTTGGAATGTCAGAATAATTCCCTTTTTCCAGAACCTTTACTGAACAGCCTCACCCCAAAACAGACCACAAAACCCTTATTGTCATCTGGTTCCCAGTATACCATTTTTATGTGCTATAAATATTAATTGTTAAGTATCCTATACCCATCAATATAAAAGAAGTATGTGCCTTTGTGTTTTATTTTTTATGCAGTCTTAGAGATTTTCCTTCTTCCTCCTCCCTGATCTACCACCAATGGATTTTATGTATCACCTATGTATCTCCTCCTTTGATTGTAATGTATAAAATAAGCTATAAAACCGCCATTCTCCACAGAAATTTCACAATTTCTACTGAATCTTTATTTAGCAACTAGTATATAGTCACAGAAACACTGAGTGATTCTAAAAGCTGAAGATAAAAAGACACTGTATGGTATTGTAGAGAAGGTGAAGTTTTACCTCTACCCTCTTAGGGTTTTGATGAGCCTGAGAATTAAAATGACAGAACAGAGTGCAACAGGAAAAAAGCACACACATTTATTTAATAAAAGTTTTATATGACACAGGATCACTCCTAATGAAATAAAGGAGACCTGAAAAAGTGGCAAGACTAAATGCTTTTACCCTAGGTTGAACAACAACAACAAAAAAACCCAACCAACCAAACAAACAACAGTGTAAAGGTTACTAAACTATGTGAGGAGACTAAAGGAAGATAATAATTATTTTTACAAGGTCTGTTTGTACAGAATTCTCTGAGTTTTAATTTCCAATCTGTCATGATAAGAATATTATGTTCCCTCTGATATAAGAAGGACACCTTCCTTATGGGGGTTTTATCTCCTGCTTTCAAGGGAAAAGGGGGGAAGAGATATAGAGTCCCCTTCTTGTATATAAGTTTTCTTTTTTAAAAAAAATTATTGTTGTTCAATTACAGTTGTCTCTATCCCCCCCATTACTCTACACCACCCTATCCACCCTCTACCATCCACTTTCAATCCTCCCCTGGTGTTGTCCATGTCTAAGGGTCATTTACCCTTGTTTCTTGGCTTGACCCTTCCCATTCTTTCCCCCAATTTCCTCCTCCCCCTCCCCTCTTCTCTCTGTCAGTTCTACGCCAAAGTGACATATTTTGGGGTGATATATTCTTGTCCCTCACTTTGCTATTAGGTATATATTTTTATTTCAAAGCCAACTAATGCACTGTAATTAATTCATTGTTTACCATTTTTTGTTGTTTTTATTCTTAGAGCTTGTGCAAGGATTTAGCCAGATCTTCAAATTACTTTTTTTCAAAATCTTTATTCTGTCAGCTTCACCTTATTACTCCCATCTTTATTCATAGTGTTCAGGCCACTGAACAGATTCTTATCTACTTTCTGTGTTTTGAAATGTTCTAGTTTTTTCTTCACTGGTCTATTTTCTGATTTTATTGGAATATGCCTGAAATAACTTGTTAAGGACAACATTGGTCTTTAGCTAACAGCAAAGTTCATTAGAAAAATGTCAGCTGATTTTAATTCCTTTATAACAAAAAAAAAATGTTAAAGTTGTTATTATTGCAAAAATGAAGATATATTATTTCTGGATTTGAAATAACTTTATTTTATTTGCTTTATTTTAATTTCAAAATGATATATCTCGATGTGGATTTTTGTTCCTAATATACATGCTGAAAGAATTTTTTCATCTGGTCTTGAATCTTTTTATGCTTATTTTGTAAATTTTATTATAATTTCCTTTTTTAAAATATTTCATTCATTTATTTATTTTAGAGACGGGAAGGGAGGGAGAAAGAAAGAGAGAGAAACATCAGTGTGTGGTTGCCTCTGGTGTGGCCCCCATTGGGGACCTGGCCTGCAATGCAGGCATGTATCCTGACTGGGAATCAAACCTGCAACACTTTGGTTCACAGCCCACACTCAATCCATTGAGCTACACCAGCCAGGGCTTATTACAATTTCTTATCATGCATGTTCTTTAATTATGAAATAGTCCTCTATGTATATGATTCCTGTCTCACACTCTTTTTTCTTTGTATTTTCATTTTAAAATATTTTCCTCTTTAACGTTCTACTGGTTTTTATATTTCCAATGCAAAGTATAGCTAATAATATTTATCTTACTGAAGTGTTATGAAAATTAATGTATATAATATATATGATAACTTATCTGATATTCTATCTAGCAAAATGTAATGTTAAATTAAAGCTACCACTTATTGTCTTTTAATTTTAAATATTTATTCACTGAAAGACTGCAAGTAGAAATTGAATAGTTACTTACAAAGATTATTTCAGAAATAGATTCTTCACTGGGCATACGGATGAACCAAAAATCCTGAGATCCCTTCCATCTCATGATGTTTCTAGTTACACAGAAACTTTTTAGTAATCCACCACAATACTGATTTTCACTGTCAAATGTGGCACTGATTGTGAATCTTATCAGAAGAGAGAAAAATCATTTTCATAGAGAGCTATAGATATCTGGACTCCAAGAGCACTTCCTTGTGTATTCATGTATGCTGAGGGAGTGAGATAAGTGCATATTGCAAAAATGTTAGTACTGACAAAGAAAATCGATTTGTGTTTTTCTAAGTAGCTTCTCTTATATTAAAGGCTTTAAAACAGTGGGCAACAGAACCATTTAAAGCAATATGAATAAGTTCTAATTTAACTAGAACATTTGCTTAACTACCATTTCAGTTTCATCTAGAAAGATGGATAATCAAGTTACAATAGTACTTTGATATAAGTAATGAGCTTTTTCCATGGAATATTTTTCAAAGTCTTAATTTAGCATTTTTAAATATTTATAACAATCTTCACATATCAATGAATGTCAAGGCATAAAAGTGCTCACCTTTACCATGAATATAAAAAAAGAAAGAATAAAGATGTGAAGTATAATGAAGGGCAGAAGTTCTTTCAATAATATTGACTGTTGTAGAGGTAGAGGCTTGAAATTTAAGCTTATAATCATACACTGTATTGTAAGCCTCTGAATTCATACCATGCCTAGGTCACTTTCTCCCTAGATGCCATTAGCTGAATTTCTCCAAGCATTAGTTCTGTAATGAAAAAATGGCTATATGGGTTTACTCTCTAGGATCGTTAAATAGTTTGTGAATATAAATTACCTTGGCAGAAGCTATGAAGTAGTTTCTAAACTATCATTATTGTAAATCAATATAAAAATGTTTTTATTATTTTATTTCCAACTAGTTTGTAATCTCTGGCTTAAGCCAAATGTAAGGCTAGGTGCTGGAGATTCTACTGTGAAAGGCATTATCTGGCTAAAACAGAGTTGACATTAGATTTAGTAGCAGACAATAAAGAAAATCAATTAAAATGCATAATTTTTGATGGGTTAAGAAGGAAGCATGCCATTTCATAGAAAGAATGATGGAAAGCTCGCCTTTTTATTCTTTTTTTGTTGTTGTTCAATTATAATTGTCCCCATTTCCCCCCATTATTCTCCCCTGACTTACTCACCCCCAACCAACCCCATTCAGTCCTCCCCTCCCCATTGTCTTAGTCCATGGGTCCTTCACACATTTCCTTGACTTGACCCTTCCCTTTCTTTCTCCTGTTATCCACGCCTCTCTAGTCACTGTCAGTTTGTTCCTAATTACATATCAGAGAAGGATTCTCAGAGAAGACACATTTACCTAAGATTTATCAAATGAAATACCAGCCCTATAGGGAATAGAAAACAGAAGGTTATAGGCATATGGAAAAAAACAAGTTCAAGTACACTGAAGCTGCTTTCCAAAAAAGATTCTTTCTTTTAAGAACTTCTAAGAAGAAAAGTATACCTAAAACAAGCACAGTAAAGGAAGCACATGATAAATTTGTTAAGAGCTCACAAACCAGGTCAAGGAAGATTTCACAAACTTTCATAAAGTATTTTGATTTTATCAAGACCAGGTGAAAGGTATTTAAACATGTAAATCACATGATCACACACACGTATGTGTATGTGTGTGTGTGTATGGTTTAGAACTAGAGGCAATAAAGTTTGGGTTAGTGAAATGACAGGTAAGATGGAGATGAGTGAACATATTTGATTACACAAACACACTTTGGATATATAAGTGGGAACTTAACATTTTCATTTATAGCTACATATCACACTAGGCACCACTAATTATCTCAGCATATATGAAAAATAGCAGAACATTCCAAGGGCTCTGGATTTTGCCACCAGGTCAATGGTATAGGATCAGATTTTTGGAAATCAAAATTTCTTACATAGTCATGCTACATTTGAAGCACCCAAATGCCATCCAAGTAGATTTGTCAAGTAGGCAGATAGATAAACAAGTCTGGAGTATCCATGAAGGGTCTGGCATGTAAATAATTAACTTAAAATCATTGGTATTTAATTAAATTTTACTACAAATACAAATAAAGTTACTAGGGCAAATATATGCAAAAAATAATACCCAGGATATAGCCTTAAACCTTGAACTAAAACAGAGAGATAAGAGTTCAGCAAAGAACACTGAAAAGTTGATGTCTTTGAGTTAGAACATAAAATGGTGCATTATCTTAGAAGCCAAGAGGGAAAAACATTTAATAATAGTTAATAAATCTAAAAAGCTAGCTATTGAAAGACAGGGTAGAGTAGTTTGCCTTTATTCAATCTTTCCACAGAAAATACAAACTTCAAACCTATCTTACAATAAAGATTCTGCAGGTACCAGAGAAACAGCAGTAAAGACAGTGAGCAAACATTTCTGCAATTATGAAGATGATATTCTGGAGAAGGGAGACAGACAAAACACAAGAAAAATATAAAGTGTATGAAATGGATGGCATGTTAGATAGTGTTTAGTTTTAAGAAAAAACTAAATTAGAAAGGCAAGGAGTAAGGAAGTCAAGAAGAGTTCATTAAATTTGGATAGTATTGACCTTTTGTAGTGTGACAATTATTTATAAATCAAAGGAGAGAAACTTTGGAGGAATACTTATGATGAAAATCTGACTCAAAAGACTGAAGAATAACAGAAGGATAAAGAAGTAAGAAGCAAGGGTACCTAACTTTTCAGAACTCTTATTGTGAATTAAAACTGATATAAGGTTGTAGGTGAAAGGAAATGTGAGGTCAACAGGTCTATTGATTGACTCGTTATGTGTATTTTTTTAGATATAAGTAGAAAATCCAAGTTTGCCTGCTGATATTCACAATCTAGTAGACAATGACAACTTAGGAAAAGATGCAGAAAAACAAAATATATACAGGAGAGAGTAAAAGAACTAACTGACCTTTAACAAGGAAAAGGACTTTTGATCAATTTTAACCAAAGAGAATGGAAAAAATGAGTAAGATTATAATAGATGATTATAATGTGATGACGAAAGCTGAGCCCTGGCTGGTGTAGCTCAGTGGATTGAGCACGGGCCTGAGAACCAAAGAATCGGGGTTCGATTCCCAGTCAGGGCACATGCCTGGGTTGAGGGCCAGTTCCTATCAGGGGATGCATGAAAGGCAACCATACATTGATATTTCTCTCCTTCCCTTCCCCTCTAAAGATAAATAAATAAAATGTTAAAAAAGAGAAGCTGAGGCAATAACAATAATTTTCTGAAGATGTTGATTAAAAAAAAAGAAAACAAGATTAAAATAGCTGTCAAAGGATAGTTCACTTCAATAAAGAATCCTGGTTGGTGTGGCTCAGTGGACTGAGCACCAGCCTGTGAACCAAAGGGTCACTGGTTCAATTCTCAGTCAGTGCACATGCCTGGGTTGGAGGCCAGGTCCCCAGTAGGGGGTGCATGAGAGGCAACCACACATTGATGTTTCTCTCCCTCTCTCCCTTCCCCTGTCTAAAAATATATAAATAAAATCTTTAAAAAAATAAAGATTAAGATTACCAGTTAAATCCAACAGAAGACTCAAAGGTATTAAGAATTTTTTATAAAAATAAACTTGAGATATAAATAGACAAAAATAAAATATGTACAAGAGAGAGCCAATATAATAGAAGTCTCAATAAAGTGAAATATTTAAGGAAAGGAGGTTCAAGGACACTGAGGTAGGTGAATAGGAGGTGTACATCACAGTTGAGATGTTTGAAAGCAAGTTTCAATAAAACATTAAAAGCAAAGGGAATGTTAGAGATTTTGAAAGCAAGTGTGCTGTATGTTATATGTACATAATATATATTATACATAATATATATTATCTATATAAATGTCATAGTGAACTTTCTATTTTTCTGAACCTGCTTGCTACCTTCCACTCTAAATTTAAGTAAGAAAGTGTTTGCCATCCAATTTGCTTAGTGGAAGGTATCACAGTGGAAAATAAATGTAATCTTTAAGGTTTTGTGACCTTACTTATCAAAAGTAGATCTAAGAATTTTTGTTAGGGAGGCAAGAAAGAGAAAGTATGAAAATAGCAGCTGATATTCCAGATGAAAGACAGAAGTACAAGGCTTTGTTCAACTGCAGGAAGAGATTTCTTTCAGATTGGTGGAAGAAAGTGACCGGTGTAGTTCCAGAAGCAAAATCAACCTTTATAGCACTTGCATCCCCTACTAAAGTAGAAAGATGCACATTGATGAGTCAAAGCTAGTGTAGCAGAGCTTCCCATGGTTTTGTATACTTTGAAGAAGCATCTGCTGGAAAGCAACAAATGAAATGTCATTTCCATACATGGACAGAAGTACATACCCTTTTCTTTATTCTTGACATGAAATAACTTTGCTGGTGCATGGTATAGTACGGGGTGGGGGGCGTGGAGTTGAAACGGAAAAATAGGAACTTAAAGAAGAAACCAATATCCCATTTTTCAACAGTCCCATAGAATGAGGACTGAGACGTCAAATTAGGTTGACTCAGAAAAAAAGTAATCCAACATTTTTGCCTACCTCATTTTATGGATTAACATTTAAAACCTCCATAAGAACATAGCTTCCCTTCACCCCCTCTGCCCCACTCTATTGGAAGCTGGGTAATCTGGATACAATGCCGTTCTTCATCTCAGGGGTCGACTTATTTTCTTACAAATTCAATAAGGCCTCAATGCATGCAGAATGGATGGAGGAGGTCATGGGAACCTGAGGGAAGTTTCACCCCTTTCCCATTCTTTCTCCAGAAGTGCACTTAGAAAAGAAATGTCATTTCACTGTAAATGAGAACAAAGCAACCATAGAGTATAAATGAAAACAAAAGGGGGTGGGAGTTAAAAAGCAGTTATCTTGGAGAAGTGAAACTATGAGATGCAATTTTTGTTCTTTTAAAGCTTTGGTGAAGAATGTGAAAACAAAATGTCTTCAAAAATCAAAACCAAAATTTATGTAAAAAAAACTTTATTTATTTGTTTTAATGGCCATTCTTACTGGTGTAAAGTGGTATCTCATTGTGGTTTTAATTTGCATTTCTCTGATGGCTAGCGATATTGAACATCTTTTCATGTGTCTCTGAATCCTCTGTATGTCCTCCTTGGAGAAATGCCTGTTCAAATTATTTGCCCATTTTTTAATTGGGTTGCTAATCTTCTTGGAGTGGAGTCATGTAAATTCTTTGTATATTTTGGAGATTAAACCCTTGTCTGAGGTATCATAGGCAAATATGTTTTCCCATATAGTTGGATCTCTTTTTATTTTAATTCTGTTTTCTTTAGCTGTGCAGAAGGTTTTTATTTTGATGAGATCTCATTTGTTTATTCTTTCCTTTATATCCCTGGCCATCATAAACAAAGCAACAAACAACAAGTGTTGGAGAGGTTGTGGAGAAAAGGGGACCCTAGTTCATTGTTGGTGGGAGTGCAGACTGGCACAACCACTATGGAAAACAGTATGAAATTTTCTAAGAAAACTAAAAATGGAACTGCCTTTTGGCCCAGCAACTGGAATGCTAGGATTATATCCCAAGAACCCTGATACACCATTGCAAAGGAACCTATGCACCCCAATGTTCATAGCAGCACAATTTACAATAGCCAAGTGTTGGAAGCAACCTAGATGCCCATCAGTAAATGAATGGATCAAAAAACTATGGTACATATACACAATGGAATTCTAAGCAGCAGAAAGAAAGAAGGAGCTCCTACCCTTTGCGGCAGCATGGAGGGAACTGGAAAGCATTATGCTAAGTGAAATAAGCCAGGTGGTAAAAGACAAATACCATATGATCTCACCTTTAACAGGAACCTAAGCAACAAAACAAACAAGCAAGCAAAATATAACCAAAGACATTGAAATAGAAAACAGGATGACAGTAACCAGAGGGGAGAAGGGAGGTAATTTCAGGGGAAAAAGGGAAGGGGTTATCAGAACAAGTATAAAGGACACATGGAGAAATACTAAGGGGGGTGGAAATGGGAGGGAGGTGGGGAGCACTGTGGGGATGGACTGGGATGGTAGTGTAAGACAAAAAACTGTACTTGAATAACAATTAAAATAAAATTTAAAAAAAGAAAAAGAAAAAAACTGTATTCATTAGAACACAGCAGGATGATTACCGTATTTTTCAGACCATAAGACACACCTAGGTTTTAGAGGAGGAAAAAAGGAAAAAA
>PVKM010017807.1:0-25577 GCA_004027735.1 Carollia perspicillata
TATATATATATAATCAATCAATCAATCAATCAATAACATAAAATGAGACCAGTACCTCTACTGCTTCACTAGTCATTTGGGAGGACCTTATTGATCTGATACAATTTTATCTTCACAACATGGCACAAATATCTCCAGAACTCTCTCAAAATCATATGCCAGCCCTGGCTGGTGTGGTTCAGTGGACTGAGTGCCAGCCTGCGAACCAAAGGGTCACTGGTTCGATTCCCAGTCAGGGCACATGCCTGGATTGTAGGCCAGATCCCCAGTCGGGGGGAGGGGCACATGAGAGGCAACCACACATTGATGTTTTCTTTCTCCCTGTTTTCCCCTCTCTAAAAACAAATACAATCTTAAAAAAAAATCATTTACCATAAATTTTATCTATATGGAACACAGCTGCCAAAAACAAGACCCAGGGTCCCTGAAACACACACCAACTACCTCCAGTCCCAGATTTAACTGTGTCTGCACATTAAAATTCCTGATTTTATTCAGGAGAATACTCTCAGAGCCAATTTACTCTGGAGATCTAATTTCTGAACTCAAAGCAGACAAACAGCGAATGACAGGAGGAGATGCTGGTTTGGATGGGCTCAGAAGCAGCATTTAAAAAACCAATAGCAGAAGAGAGAAGGCAGAGGGAAAAGACACACCCAAATTGGTCCAGCCGTATTCCAGGGCAAGTGGGGAAAAAATTATTCAACGGCAACCTGCAAAGCTACTGACTGAACGGCCTTGGAAAACAAGTAGAAGGAAATTCATCACAATTACTGTTCTGTCAAGGCTGAGAATTAGAGCCAACAGAAATACCCACCAGTGAGGCTGACTTTGTGCGGTGCAGTATATCCACACCACAGGCAGTGAAAGAGATACCTCCTCCCAATCCAACATAAAAAATATGGGGCATCTTCCATTGAAAAATAAACAAATTTACAGTATACGTTCAGATAAACAAAATGATACTGTGTATTCCTAAGTGATCTCTCAAATATACCATAAATAGAAGATAGTAATAATGACAACCTGGGGGAGAAAAAGGAGGCCAAAAAGCACTGTCGTGTTTTAATAATTTTTAAAAAATCCTCACCTGAGGATGTTTTTTTGACTTGAGAGAGAGGCAAGTGGTGTGTTGAGGGGGGGGGGTTAGAAAAAGAAACATCCATGGGTTGCCTTCCGTACACATACCCAGACCAGGGATCGAACCCACAAACTTTGTATGTGTCCTGACTGGGAATAAGACCTGCAGCCTTTTAGTGTTCAAGATGATGCACCAACCAACCCCCTGAGTCACTTGGCCAGGACAAGAATTATTTGGTTTTGTTTTTAAATATTTTACTTATTTATTTTTAAGGAGGGAAAAACAGAGGGAGAGAAGCTTTAATGTGTGGTTGCCTCTTACTTGCCCCCCACTGGGGGCCTGGCCTACAAATCACGTTTGTGCCCCAACTGGGAATTGAACCAGTGACCCTTTGGTATGCAGGCCAGCACTGAATCCACTAAGTCACATGAGCCAGGGCAAGAATTTTCTGTTTAACATGGAGAATTTAATGCTTGTAAAATTAAAATTATATTGGGGAAAAGTTCCAGCAATCTGGGCTCATCTGCAGAATCAAGGCAGAAATTCCAGTAACTCAACTGTGTCAACATTTTCATTGTGGAATAATTTATATATCTCATTGCCAACACACTTGGGAAATCGTTGTAATGCTAAAAAGCTCTAATGCTAAATAGAAACTTTAGATTAGTCAAAAGACTCTAGGATTATCTAAAAACATGTTCTAAACTATTGTTTTTCAAAGTGAGAGTCTCTGGATCTCTGGGAAGGGACAACAGGACCTGCATTTTAACAAGGCTCCCCACAAAGAAAACAAAACTCCTAAAACAACACCACACAAAAGAGAGGAGTTCCCAAACACAGAGGTACCAACTCCAGGACTAATAGAGTACAGTAAAAGCCACACATGTTACAAGGCAATAGGAAACAATCCGTAAGCTTCCAGCCAGTGCCTACAGTCTGAAAAGCAGGTGGAGGGAAAATGGAAAAACAAATGTGTTCCCCACAGTAATAGGGATCAGGAAAATCTCAAATGCCAAGGCAGGGAAAGCTGATTGAATTACATACCAACCACAAAAGGCACAAGCAAATGAGGAGATCCAGTACTCCCAAAAGGTAAGGAGATAAACTACAGAGCTGTAAGTGTATGTGTGTGGTTGGAGGTGGTCTTCAGCTCTGCTCTCAGGAAGTCCTGCCATCACAGCACCCAGATGCTCCTGATAATCACTTCGATTCACTCTCATACCTCTGGTGTCACCCAACATCAGGGGCCTCCATTTCCACTCCTCCCATGCAAGGAGGGCCCACCTGGGGCAATTTTCTGCCACAGGCTCTGGAGCAGCCTGAGCCTTCACCACTTGCAGTGTGATTTTCCTAAGCTATGAGAACAGTATCTTCTAGAGCACTTCAAAACTCCAAGCCTGTGTTAAGAGTAAGAACTAGCATCTCAGATGCAGGATTTCCCGAACTGAGCACATTTGGTTCCTATGCACAGCTGTCTCAGAGCCATTTGGGCCAGTGCTCAGAAGTAAAATCGTTGCATGACAATGCCCAACTATGTGACCTCCCAATTCTCAGGCTTGGTTATGGGCATAGAAATATACTTAATGAAGCTATTAAGAATGGAAACAGCCCCAGTTGGTGTGGCTCTGTGGATTGAGTGCCAGCCTTCAGAGCAAAGGGTAGCAAGTTCAATTCCCAGTCAGGGCACATGCCTGGGCTGCAGTCCAGGTCCCCAAAGGGATGCGTGAGAGGCAACCACACATTGATGTTTCTCTCCCTTTCTCCCTCCCCCTCTTTAAAAATAAATAAAATCTTCTTAAAAAGTTCACGTATAAAATATATATTTTTAAAAAATGGAAACATGCCCTAGCTGGTGTAGCTCAGTGGACTGAGCGCTGGCCTGCGAAGGAAAGGGTCATTGATTCAATTCCTGGTAAGGGCACATGCCTGGGTTGTGGGCCAGGTCCCCAGTCAGGGGCATGCAAGGGGCAACCACACACTGATGTTTCTCTCCCTCTCTTTCTCCTTCCCTTCCCCTCTCTACAGACAGCAACAAAACGGCCTGGACACACTGGTGATTAAACTAGCCACCAACACATCTCATGTATGGTACATATCACTGAACACCTCTAACAGTCTTTGATATCGGTGGGGGTGGGGGGAATTGAAATTCTGCATCAGAACGTATAATACTTAGTTTGCTGTCCTACTCACTCGACTACTAACCACAGGAGGACACTGTGTCCCCATGTGCAAAGGGCCCTGACATGCTGCGATTTGGGGAGATACTCACTCTGCGGACAGATGCGGGGGTGGCGAAGGGACTAGGGCTGCTGTGCTGATTTTCAGAAGCAGACCACCCCTCAGGTGAGCTGGTAGGAGAGGAAGAGCTCAGGGACGAATGGCTGAGGACAGAGTCTTCTTCGGGACCAGAGTCCAGCATCTCACTCTCAGAGGGCATGCCCTGGTCCAGAGGGGTTGCCAGAGACTCAGCTGCAGGTTTCACACCGAGGATATCCTGCAAGACCACCACGGGCACCTTCCTTTTGAACAAGATGTCCCCGACTTCACTCCAACCGTCCCGGTCCCTCTCTGAGCACATCCTCAGACCATCTGTCAATGTGGGGCAGCTTTGAGGTGCTTTCTGCCTGGCTCCGCTCCTCTCTGTGCCCCCTGAGCCAGCACCCTCCTCCTCTGTTTTGTATGGAATGGCTAAAAGAGTCTCCTCAGGAAATACCAGCTCGTCCTTCTGACTAACCTTCGGCAGCAGCCCCTCACCTTCGGCTTCTCTGACCCCATTTACAGCCTCCTTCAAGGAGGGATAGGCTGCAGAATTCAGTTTACTGTAGGCCATAATGTCCTTTGGTTGGTCACTTGAGTACTCCATCAAATTGATGACTGTGGTCTTGCCAATATTTGTTTCAACTTTGCTTCCTAAAAAGTTATCTAAGGGACCCTTCTCATTGACAAGTTTTGGACTAAAATCTATGTCAGAACCCATATGAAAGTTGTTCTCCAAGTTGTCCAAAGAGGCTTCCACATCAGAGACTTGACTTTGTGCAGGAGCACTTGGAGAGCTTGTGTTGTCTGACCCGTCCTTGGTTTTCTCCTTTGGGGCAAGATTCAGGCGCTTGAAGGGCAGACGAGCTGAAATGAAGAGAGAAGGCTGTCTTTATAGTGCAAGTGTGAAGAGTGACAATCAGTCGATACTTAACATTCCACAGACTAAAAGATGATCCAACTCTGCCCTGGCCAGGTGGCTCAGTTGATTGGAGTCTCATCCTGTACACGATAGGTTGCAGGATTGATTCCCAGTAAGGGCACATGCCTAGGTTTGGGTTCGATCCCTGGTCAGAGTGGAAATGGGAGGCAACCCAACTGATACTTCTCTCACATCAATGTTTCTCTCCCTCCCTCTCTCTCTAAAAATCAATAAGCATATGCTCAGGTGAGAATTTTTAAAAATTAAAAAATAATAATAAAAAATAAAAAAGATCAACCTTAGTGGGCTTGGTGATGGGCATTTTCATACTTTATAAAGTAATCGTGCCCTTGGATCCTATGGTTTGCCCCTAATTGTTTAACCTCAGGAGACTGTTGCCCTTAATACAATTCCTACCCCCCACCAAACTTGCTACCAGTCTTCACAAGAGAAGGCAAACTGCTACAGGGGAGAACTAGAAACCAAGCTTTAAAAACCAGAAACCATGTGTTTTTATAGAATTCAGCCACTAATCCGGTCTCATTGTAAATGCACTCCCTTTTTACACAAAAGATCTTGGGACATTTATTTTCCTGTACAACCACAGTTCAATCAGGGCAGCTGGGCCCGCCAAAGAACATCTAGCAACGTCTGGAGACATTATTGGTTGTCAGAACTTGAGGGAAGAAACCAGAGATGCTGCCAAAATCTCTACAATATAAGACAGACCCTCACCCCTGAAAAATTACACAATATCAACAGTGCTGACATAGAGAAAGGCTGCTATAAGGCAGTGACCTCTGGATTTGCTCCTGGGAACCTAGGGAAGCAGCAGTGTAATAAAATGAGTGCCCAGGCTTCCAAATGTAAAGTGCAATTGTTCTTCTTCCCTCCCATCCCCTTGATACTGCTGCTAAAGACTCCAAGGGATGACGTCTGCACAAGGGAAATTAAAAATATAACTGAGGAAACAATGAAAGATATAAATTAGGAACAAATATTTAATCTATTCCCAGAAAGTTACCTTGTATTAACTTCTTTACTGGAAAAGCCGGTCTGTCTTTGCAATCCATTGCTGTGAATAAAAATGTCAAAAGATAAGTTCTTAAATGATGGAAATAATGAAGCAGCAAATGCATAAGTAGCGCCTATTACGTGCAAAGTGGTTATCTAGCTCGAGTGACTGCCAACCTCACCCCAGGAAGCTGGCAATGTCTAGGGACACTTTTGGTTATCATGCCTTGGGGGAAGGGTGCTACTCACATCTAGTGGGTGGAAGACAGGGATATTGCTAACATCCTACAGGGCACAGGAATGCCCACCATGACTAAGAATTATCTGGCCCAAAATGTTAATAGGTTAATAAGAAATCCTGCCCTGAACACTGCCACACCTTCTTGGTTTATTTTCTTTGTGGCATTTATTGCTCTGAAACTTATGTTGTTTATTGTGTCTCCCCCTGTACAGAATGGCAGATCTGTGACGGCAGGGACACTTCTTCTACACTGTACCTGGAGCACCTAACCCAGGGTCTGGCACATAGGGGGAAATCAATGAATACAGTAACAGCAACAATGAAGAGGGGAGTAAGTTAAGCTAGTGGTGAAAGAAAACACTGTATCACTGACATCACCATTAATAGGGTCTCAAAACATCCACCTTCAATTCGACCAGCTCTATAAAGTTAGAATAGTGTTTATTTTCCTTTTAAATAAGAGTTTATGAAGGTAATACAACTTAAGCATTTTGAGCTTGCCAGGCAGGAAGAACTGAAGCGTCAAAAAATAAGGGAAAATGTTTTCCTGCACCAAAAAAATCTTAAGTATCTAATAATATCAAAGCTGATGCAGAAATGGCCATAAATATCTTTAAGCTCATACTTGCCAGAAGAGGTAGCTTGGGAAAATCTAGTTGATTTTTGGCAATCTACTTATGCTTTGTAAAAGATATATACAAGTGAATATTTTTAAAAAGTAGACCTGGGTTTTCTGAAAAAACTCAGCTGTCCATAGATGAGGCTGTCATCCCCTCTTCCAAGCTCGAAATCTAAGGTACCCAGAAAGTTCATACCTCCTTTTTACCCCTTTCAATACAGTATCATTCTCAAGTTTTCAGTTACCAAAAACATGGATCCCGCCACCCTCAACTGAAGGATACACAATCTTTAGCCACTTAAACTTACTTTTAGGATCACCACAAGGATTTGCTGGTGTGTTCCTGAGCCACCAGCTTTGATGCAAGCAGAACATAAGTGATCTGGGCCCAGAAGCTACCTCAGGCCAACCTAAAAACCGTCCATCCGGGGATATGGACTGTTCAAAACTACACACGCACAATTAACGCACACTTGCACACAAACCGACCACAGTTCTTTATTCTGATATCACATCGCTCCTAACTTTATTTAGTGGTAAACTATCCTTTCCGTTTTATAATAGTATAGTCATAGCAGGTGATGCTTTTTTTTACTTTTAAATAAACATTCCTACTGGGTCAAATGACTGTCCATGACAATCAGTCCACCTAACTTTCTTTATATGAATTTTACTTTGTAAAATCCCAAAATCTGAAAACAATTACAGCAGCGATTCTGCCACCTGCACACCGTCCCTGGCCCGCCCATGCCCTTGGCAATGTCTGGACACATCTGGTGTCAGGACTGGGGAAGAGAGGTTTCTACTGGCATCTAATGGGTGGAGACTGGGGATACTGCTTGACACCCTCAAGTGCACAACAGGGCCCCGAATGTCAATAGTGCTGTGGTTGAGAAACCCTGAATTAGTCTAGTTAATGTCCCTGCCAATCTTTAATTCAGTCAACACATATCTAGTGAGCACCTACTATGAGCCAAGCATAGTGCCAAGTGCTAGGGATAAAATGGAAGTCAAGCAGGAAAGAACGCAGTCTAGTTTTCCTTGGTTCACCACCCTATATTTCCGAGGCCTGTTAGGTGCTGGAAACCCCATCCCAAGTCATAGGGAAGAGAAAGGTCTTCATCTTGTATAGTCGACAGGATGAAGAATCCGGGAGTCTTAGCTTCCTGACAATACCTACCACCCAGGCCTCTTACCTGGGCTTGCTCTGACCCGCAGAAGCAGCTGCTCTGGTCCCTGAGCCCATGTGACCCCGAGCCTCAGTTTCCCCACCCCGCCACAGGGTCTCTGCAGGGTCCAACTTGCTCAGATAACACAAATGCAACCTCCAGAGCGGGCCCTTTCGCCTCTCTGGATCTCAGTTTTCCCTCCTGGCCACAATGACCCGTCACCGCAGAGGGCCCTAAACGAACGAACTTAACGCAAAAGCACAGGGGGAAAAAATGGTCCCGACCGCAACAATAACGTCAAGGAGGACGCCCTTCGGATCGCAAGGCACTTTCTCGGGATTGTAACGACCCCACGAACTAAACACCAGGCGCAGAGAATCGGCCCGGGGCTGGGACGCCCTTTTGCCCCCAGCCACTACCTCGGCCCACACAGGCCGCTCGCCGTGCCCCAACTACCTCTCTGCGCGGGACCGAACCGACCTGTGGCCGCTCCCCTGGCGCCCGGCCCCCCGTACTCCGGCTCCTCCAGCATCGTTCCGGCCGCGGTTCAAGGTCCTCTCCGGCAGCGGAGGCGCGGGCTACGGTACGGCGGCCGCTGCTGCTGGCCCTCCCGCCCGCGCCGCTGCTGCCGCGGCCGCCGCGCTCGTATTTGGCGGGAACCGCGGCGACCCCTGCAGCCCGCACACCGATTGGATGAGGCTGCACCACGTGACGCCCCTCCTCGGGAAATGGGCACCGAAAGGAACATCCTCGCGAGATCCTTGGCTTCCATTCCTCCCCATAGCTCCCCTATTGATATTCCCGCAGAGGAGCGGGCTTTCTCTTGGCGGCCTGATGGGAAGCACGTGTTCTGTGATTGGGGACGGGAGGTGTCAGGCCAAGAGATCGACACTGTGATTGGCTAAGTGCGTGGGATAGGCTAGGTCTACAGAAGGAAGGACCAGGCTTTTACGTCAAGACAAAACTTTTTACGTAGGGCACTGGTGACAATCTGAAACTGCGATTTAGATGAAGACTGAAGTTTTTAATTTATCCTAATTGGACATCGGCTGAATATAGCAACAGCAATTAAGATTATAAACTACTTTTCATATGAACAAAGAATAAAATCTGGGCAGCGCTTTAAAGAATTTGATATGCTATAAATATATTCAGAGGGAAGAATGAAGTACGTTTCTGATTTAATCATGAGGATTTTTGCACACGCTGTTTCCTCGCCTAGAAAACACTTTCCCCAACTCTTTTCGTGGCTAATTTCTACCTACCTTTCAGATCTTAGACTGACAACTTTTCTCCCTTACCCCAAACAAGTGCCTACAACGTTCTTCCTTCCTTCCTTTCTTTTTTCTTTTTTTGGTAAGCAGTCACAGGTTATGTTTGTTTGCATGTTATTTGATTAATGAATTAATTTCTGTTTTTGTCGTTTCCTCCATGAGAGCAGGAATCATTTACCACTCTATCCCCAAGACCTATCAATGACTGATACTTAGTAGGTACTCAATAAGTGTTTGCGTGAATACATAAATATTTAAATGGACTGTGTAATCATGTGGGTCAATGGTTTCACAGAACAGAGACCTTCAGTGTCAACCTTCAAGGCTTACAAATAAGTTTTCTTCAGCACAAATTTAATCTCAGGCAGAGCACAAGTGAGAAGATTTAAGAGTCAACCCAAGTTTGAAATTCTATCGATGCTATAGATTTGATAATTAAATCAGCAGAATTGGTTGGAAACAGTAGGGGGACACTGAGAATTTGGGGACATCTGCTTGGGCTAGTGGTGTCTTATTCAAGGCCTCAGTTTCCCCATATGAACCATAAGGAATTTTTCCTTCTCTTTGATATTCTGGCACTATGCCATGATTTAGACCAGTGGATCACTGTTGAGGGTGCTCATCATAATCGCATGGGCTTTTTTTCAAACCATTCATAATAGCCCCTTCAGGATCTTCAGGAGGGAAGTTGGGGCATACATATTCTGAAACAAGCCTCTGATCTAGTCCAGCACATTCTGTAAGGCATTTGGAAACTTCAAGTAACCTCCTGCTTCAGAAAATCACCAGTCTGTCAGATTTCAGCACTGAAGTTGCAAGCACATTAGCTATACAGTCACTTCCTCTTTTTGGATTCGTTTACTCATTCTGATTCATTATTAATTTCCAACTCATGCAATACATTTTCACCGATAGGAATTGATTTTAAAAGTCACTATCAATAAATATGTATCAGTCGAGGAATGCTTTTTGGAGGAGGTGATATTCCAAGTAGATTTCTTTGCTAAGTACGAACAATGTGGAAGAGAGGAAAAACATTAGCAAAGGCCTATAGGCAGCAGGGATTATAGAAAAGGCTCTCTTAGCCGCCGAAATCAGAGGATTGAGGGGGCCAAATTATGCAAGTTTTGTAGGCCATATTAGGAAGTTGGGAATATATTCTGAGGGTAGCAGGTGGACTTTAAACGGGGAACTTTGGTATGAATCCTGTTACAGAAGCATCTTTCTGGCTTCCTGATGGGAGATAAATTGAAGAGAAGAACCCGAATGTAGGCACACCAAAGAGGAAGCTGGTGGAATCAAAGATTTGGTCAGGGCAGAGGACAGTGGGGATAGTGGAAAGGAGGTAGAAACGGCACCCTGATGCCTGACTTGGGCAACTGAATGAGTGAACACGGGGCAATGCTCGGACTGGGATGGGAGGGACTAAATGCGAGGAGGAAATCGGTATAGCTGAAACCCAGTTTCCAACCTCTCCACAAACATTTAAGCACCTTTCTTATGACGTTAGAGCCACCTCCAGTACTCCAGGGGTCGCTGCAGCCGCCATGGCCGCTCTAGACTCCTTCCCGGCCACTAGCGAGCAGAAGCGACCTCCCCCTCCGCCCCACCCCCGCCCCGCAGCAGGAGAAGTGCGCTTGCGCTCTTCGGCCGGCAGGGCGCGCGCGCGCGCGCGCGCTCAGACGGGGCGGTCGCCGGAAGTGTGCGGTTGCCATGTAATATCCTGGCCGCGCGGGCGCGAGAGGGGCTAAGGCTGCGCCCGGACGGGCGCGGAGCTGGCGAGAGGGCTGCGGAGGCGGCGCCGACCTGGCCAGTTGAGGCGCGCGGGGGCTCGGCAGCGCCTGGGAGCCTGTCGCTTGCGCTGTACCTCCGGTTCGCTGGGTCCGGACGGGAGGTCCCACAGCGAAAGGCAGAATGTCGGTGGCGGGTCTGAAGAAGCAGTTCTACAAGGCGAGCCAGGTGAGCAGAAGACAAACTCCCTGGTCGGGGCTTCCCGGAGTGAGGAGCCAGATTAGGCCAGGCTCTGGGGTCGGGAGGAGGGCCGTGGGTACCGAGGGGGCGATGTTGGCACGCGGTCTTCGCAGGGCGGGGAGAGCCCAGGAAGGCCGGGGGCTTCCTGCGAGGTGTCCCAGGCCCTGCCCACAATGTGGGCTCCAGTCTCCTCGAGAAGGGTGGGTAGACCTTTGGGTGGGGCAGAGACCCCCCCAGAGGTTGATCTGGGATGTGAATCCCCTCCCCCCTCCCTCCTCTCTAAAAAGACGGGAAAGGCGGAAAGACCAGAGGAAGAAACAGGATTCTTGCCAGATGGCCCAGGGGGAGGGAAAATAACAACAAAGACTCTTTGGATGGACACGATACAAAGTTGGAAAGGTAGAGTGAAAAGTCAGTTTCTCACCCATGCCTCAGGCATTCAGACCATCTCCCCAGAGACAAGGACTGTCACTGACGACTATGTCTCTTTTCAAGGATATGTATATGTCTTTCATTTAAAAGCACACACAAGCAATGTAGCGTAGTCTATGTAATCCTGTGTACAGTTTTTGGTTAAATCTGTCGGACTTCACCTCAGTTTACACACTGTTGGGAGGGAGTGTTCTGGGCACTGTGGGGTGTTGAGCAACACTCTGGCTTCCACTCCCTCAATGCCAAGAGCACCCCCAATCGTGACAACCACCAATGTCTCCAGGTGCTGCCCAATGTCCCTGGCGAAACCTCCTCTTTCCCCCTCCCCCTGAATTACTGCACTACAACATATCCCTGGAGCTTCTTGGATCTTTTTAATAGGTTCCTGGTATTCATTCCATGAAGTATACCAAAATTAATTTCCAGTCCTCCGTTGATGGATGTTTAGATTGTTTCCAGTAGTCTTCTGCTACAGTGAATATCTTTGCTCACAGCGGGTATTGGATCTGTAGGATAAATTCCCAGAAGTGGAATGCTGAATCCAAAAATATATGTGTTTTACATGACACAGATTGTATAGATGTTTTTAAAAGCCTGGGGCAAGAAGCCCAAGAGTCCTTGAACCCTATTGGGCCCCAAGTCCCAGGTTACGAATCTTAGGTGTGGAGTTGTGTGGGTAGACTCCATGGAAGAATGAGCGATAACCTTAGGCATTGTCGGGGCCATGTTGGCAAACTGGGCTATACTCCCGACTTGAAGATGTCCATTGGGAGGGAAGGGAGATGAGTGTCCAGGAACATACAGCTGATATCTTTTATCCCTTAAATGGAAAAGTCACAACCCTAGTGGTTGTCTAGAGTTAAAGACATTTGGGGTTGTCTGTAGATCTCACATGATGGCTGAACCCTAGAGGAAGAGAGACAATCTAGAGGGATTCTAGGATTGTTGCTGAGAGGGCAGCCTTTTGCCCTAACAGGGTGGAATTGCATGACCTGGCCCTAGGCTAGACCCTGCTCAAGCGGGCATCGGACCTCCATGTGCTTGGCAGGGGCACCTGGGAAAGCTGCTCACTGACAGGCCCTGATGTAGTTGTTCTTGCAGGACTGATGTGTCCATAGGCCTTGGAAGGATTCCAGAACGACTTTGTTCCCTCACGTAGACAGGTCTCTGGAAGGTCTCTCTGGAAGCCTTCTCTTCCCCATCCCCAGCTGCCGGGGCCCATGCTGGTGGTTAATTCCATCCCGAACTAACGGCCTTTCAGGCCAGCCACCAGAGCATTCCCTCTCAGGGGCAAACAGGATGGCCTGCATTCATTGAGACCTGCGTGAGAAGCCCTTTGAAACCTGGAAAGCAATTTATTATAGGAGGCCAGCCCCAAAGAATTGCTACAGTGGCCACATCCTGATCTGAGAGTATTCATCTTGGCAACCTGGTCAGTTCCACGTTGAGTTGTGCTCTCAAGAGGCACCCTGGCTGTGTCCCCTTCTTTTCGGCAGTAGTTTCCACAGTCCTCTAGCATTTCCCTTGTTCATCTGGCCGAGTCCATCTCTCTGTGTGTTTCTTTTTCTTGCTCTTAGGAACACCCCTTTTCATTCTCTCCTTTGCCCTCAGAATAGGGTTGCTTGTTGAAGAGTAACATCTTTTGTTAGTGTAGTAGTCCTTACTGAATTATCAGTGTGAACAGGCAATATGCTTTAAACCGAGTGATCTCAACTGGCCTCATTTATCTGGCCTAAGGGTAAATGTATCCCCCTTTTTAGACAAAAAGGTTTGAGGACATTTATCTTCCTGTAGAACAGTGCTTTTTAACCAGGGTCACTTCTGCCCTTCAGGGGACATCAGGAAATGTTTTAATTGTCACAACTTGGATTGCTAATGGTGTCTAGTGGGCAGAGGCCAAAGATGCTGCTCAGCACGCTGCAATGCGCTGGGCAGCCCCCAGGACCAAGAGTTCCCTGGCCCCAGATGAACTGCAGTGGTGGCAGAGTTAAGAAACCCTGCTTGAAGTTCGAGAACAGTGAGGACAGTTATACCAGAAAAATCCCATTTTGGCCATTCTTGTGGTAGCCTTTGACGTTTCACAGGTTTTGTTTTGTTTAATATTTTATTTATTTACTTTTAGAGAGAGGGGAAGGGAGGGAGAAAGAGAGGAATAGAAACATCAATGTGCAGGAGATACATGGATCAGTCGCCTCTCGCACGCCCCCCTGATGGGGACCTGGCCCACAGCCCAGGCATGTGCCCTGACTAGGAATCGAACTAGCAACCTTTCCTTCACAGGCTGGTGCTCAACTCATTGACCAGGGCCTTTTCCCAGTTTTTAAAACACAAAACCAGCCCTGGCTGGTGTAGCTCAGTGAATTGAGCGCTGGCCTGCAAACCAAAGGTTCGATTCCCGGTCAGGGCACATGCCTGGGTTGCGGGCCAGGTCCCCAGTGGGAGGCACATGAGAAGCAACCTCACACTGATGTTTCTCTCCCTCTCTTTCTCCTTCCCTTCCCCTCTTTAAAAATAAATAAATAAAACCTTTAAAAAAACCCACAATAACCATATATACACAGATGGACATGTACATAAAACTCAGCATCCAGTTCCCAAAATCTTTAGAACCCCGGAAGTATCTTTTGGCACCTAGTATCAGCCAGGGGTGACTAACCCTGCTCTCTTTCATCTCCTCCCATGCGCTGTCCTGGGGACATCTGCAGTGTCTGAGACAGGTTTTCATTGTCACTCCTTGGGGAGAGACTGCTACTGGCATCGAGTGGGTAGAGGTCAGGGATGGTTGCTAAATACCCTGCAATGCACAGGACAGCCCTCCCCACAACAGAAAATTATCTGGCTCCAAACATCAGTAGCACCCAGGTTGAGAAATCTTGCTTTGACATAGGTTCCTTTATTTTTCAAGAAAGAGAAATAATCGATTTGTTGTTCCACTTACTTATGCATTTGTTGGTTGATTATTGTATGTGCCCTGACTGCAGTGTGTCCAGATGACACTGTAACCAACTGAACTACCTGACCAGGGCTTGAAGCAGGTTTTGGTTTTTGTTTTTGTTTTTTTTTTGAGAGAGAGGAGAAGGAAGAGCAGCATCAGTGTGCAGGAAATACATGAATCGGTTGCATCTCATACACCCCCAACTGGGGACCTGGCCCCCAACCCAGGCTTGTGCCCTGACTGGAAATCGAACGAGACCAGCACTCAACCCACTGAGCCACATCAGTCAGGGCTTGAAACAGGGTCTTGATTTCAAAGACTTGTAACAGTATCGTTTCTAAATTGAGAAAGAGAAGCCAGGTGGATATGTGAGAGAGAGCTAGGGTGGGCACCAGGAATAGAGATACTTGGTTTCTAGCAGGTGAGGCTGTGACGTTAATTAAAAATTTCTCACTTCACCCTTGGCTGGTGTGTCTCAGTGGATTGAAGGAGGGCCTACAGACCAGTGGTTGCCATTTTGGTTCCCGGTCTAGGGCACGTGCCTGGGTTTCAGGCCGGGTTTCATGGCGGGTGTGCAAGAGGCAACCACACATTGATGTTTCTCTCCTTCTCTTTGTCCTTCCCTTCGCTGTCTGGAAATAAATCAATAAAATCTTTTTAAACAAATTTAATTTCATTGATGATACCTACTAGTATCATCTAACCAGTTACCCATATAGGTATAGCAGTGTTGTTGCACTTTCATGAGTATTGCGTTTTCTACAAATTGAAGACGAGTCTGTTCTCCCCACCCTGCCCCTAAGCAAAAACATTACAACTTGCCATTATGGTGCTGGGTTCATTGTGGTGGTCTGGAACTGAACTCGCATCATTCCAAGGTCTGCCTGTATCTGGCAATATGTTGGCAAATTCCACGCCATTTCATCTCAAGTGAAAACTTTCAGGTCTTGCATAAAATCAGTTTGGGCTTGAGTGGGAGGTTTGTGAGCTTTTACTTCTTAGTACGAACTGTTCACTGCCTGGGTTTTGGTGCCTGGGCTGAGGAAAGCTAAAGAATCTCTGGTGGAAAGTAGTGAAAGAAATGTCTTGGGCCATGGTTTTGATCCCTCTGACTTCCCTGTGCAACACCCAGTCCCTCAATAGCTATCCGGTCCTGAGGCGAGGCTAGAACTGGGGGAGGTGCTTTTATGTGCATGTTCCTGGGGAACTGAGGAGGTAAAGGAACCTTACTGGTGAGAAGCAGACTTGAAAGTTCACTTCTCATTGTCATGTGTTTTTAATTTCCAGACCTAAACTGCTAACTGGTTTTCTGATGCCTCTTGTGACTCAAGTCCCTACTCTTATGGAGATTTGAGAGTGTGACTAGGGACAGAGCTGGCAGCTGGCTGGAATGCTGGCCTGACTGACTTTTTTTTTTTTTTTTTTGCTTGGAGAGAGAGTTTGAACTGAAAGACTGGTCCCATCTGAGCCAAGAGAAAAATTCACGACCACCATATCCTGTAGCCCTCCCACCCTGCTTGCGCCTTGGAGGAAACATCAAACTTCCTATGATGGGGTAGAGGGAGGGTTGGAGGACCTAGAACCCCAAACTGTTAGGGTGTTGCTGGGTGATGTGGCTAGTGTTTGGAATGTCTGCAGATACCATCTGCATTGATCTATTTTTTAAATCTTAGTTTGTGAAATCATGCTTTCGATTTCCTAGCAGAGTGCTTGGCCTGTAAGTAATGAACATGGAATGATGTTAAGATACAAAAATCTGGAACTTGTAACCCCTTCACTTCAGCATGAATGAAAGTGTGGAGCCTGTGCACTGCAAATGACAGGTAACAGACAAGGTCTGGAGAGCAGGGTTCTTGAGCTGGGGCAGCTGCAGCTCAACTCTGGAAGACTGCCTTTCCCGGGGCAGCCGGTGTGGGAAGGACTCTGGCTGTTGGGATGGCCATGTGTGATTGGAACTGGGTTAATTCTGCCCTTACAGGAAGCCACCCTGCTGACTTGACCTGTAAGAAAACCCTTGAATTAGCCTTGTCCCCGTGGGACCCTGGGTGGAGACGTTCTCATCTCGCTCCATCAGTGGACATGCTGGGTCCCCTCCCCCACAGCCTGGGTGGAGTAACCAGCCTGTGTTGTAGCTACAGGAGAGGTTTTAGGCTGTGTTCCCCTAAAGGATCTGGGGAGGGTGGTAGTGGGGGCTCTTTAAACTGTATCCCCTGCTCCACAACCCCCACTTTGCAGGTCTGTCTGCAAAAGCAGGTTAGCCTGACCTCCTTTGCAGGACCCACTGTTCACAGTCGGGCACTGCGTCACCATGCAGCATCCTGTGCGTTCTCGTTACTGGCAGACCAGACTAAGGGATCGCCACATTCTGATTTCTTCACTGCGACTGCCGAGTATGAGGCCAAGAGTTCACCTCTGACTCAGAATACTGTGTATTAAAGACCAGTTCAAAAGATTAGAGACAAAAATCAGTTCAAGTGCGGTGGAATGTAATTGCCCTGCTTATCTGGGTGTGTTTTAAGGCAAAACCATAGTTGTGGTCCATGTGCCACATAATAATAGCCTGTGAGGTTAGGGGTTTCACAGTCTCTGCATGTTCAGTTTCAGAAACTGGGGGCTGTTACCTTTTCGAGACCCCAGAATTTTCAAAGACTTAGCAGTGAGGCAAGAAAGTCCTGCTGTTCACCTTCACTCCACCAATCTGCCCGGCCTTCCCTTCACCAAACCGGCATCTGAGCGCTTAGTGCAGTGTGGAGACTGAGCTCATCCATCTGCACGGCTGCCCACATGTGCGTCCGTTCGCTTTTTTCCTCAGAGAAAGAACTTGCAGGTTGTGACCAGTCCTGCCGTTTGTCTCTGGCACGTGTGTCTCTGGCCTTAGGTTCAAGGGCATAGGCCAGTTAGGTCTGTCCTGGCCGATATCTCAGCCGTTCTTCTTTCCTGAGCTGCCAATATTTTGGAATTAATCCAATGCGAAGAAACTTGGTTTTTAATTTAGGTCATGCAGCCAACTTCCTCTTTAGGATTTCAGAGGCAACTGCGTGTTTTGGCACTGTGGCGGGAGGCTGGGTGGGGGAGTGGTGGGGAGGAAAGTCAGATTGTTTCTGTTTCTGAGTTCCAAGGTGGGGTGAGGTTTCTAAGCTTTAGAGGGAGGGTTTGATGCTGAAACTTTTAAGCCCCAGACCTTTTTGTCCCAGGGGTCCAGCCCATTGAAGCGATTCTACCCCTGTACTCAGCCCTAATGGCTTTTTAATGGCCTGGTGAAGTGTTAGGGGCGGTCTGTGGGTTCTTTTTCAGGGCTGTCCCTGGAAAGCTGGAAGGAAGAATGTGTCAGAATGTGGCAGCAGCTGGCTTCCCTCTTCTCTGTCACCTCCCCTTTCCTTCCCTCCCTCCCTCTTTTTCTCTCCCCACCCCCTCCCTCCCTGGCCTTTCATGGGGCTGGATTTGGCAGCCGCTTCCCAGAAGACAACTTCATCTTCCTTTTTCCGCTCTGCTCCTAGAAAAACCTGCTGACTGGGCCCCGAGAGTGGGGTCAAGTGGAGACTCCCAGCCACAGCAGGAAAATAGCTGTGCCATTTCCTCCGAATAGTGCAATTTCCTCTGGAGGACCTGACTCAGCGTCCGTCCCCTGCCTGCTTTGGAAAGGGCTGCTGCCTGGCTGCTGGCATTTTCACACCTGGGCATAAACGCCTCTGGTGGGCGTCATGCCCAGTGTATGAGACAGCCAGCCTGGCTCAGCAGTGGCCATGGTCTTGGCAGTGTTCGCTGTCACAGTCCAACGACGTGAGATGCCTTCCCTGTGCTGGGCAGCTCTGCTTACCCTTAGGCTGGTGGACATGAGTTCATCCTCTGTGTGTCCAGCCTTTCACATGACATCTTCCAGGACCTCTGATCCCTTGGATCCCCCATCTCCCAGTTTCATGGACTCCTGTGTAGCAGCTTCTCAGTAGAGGACTGAGATTGACTTGAGTGACTATTCTGTTGTCTTTGTCGCTGGATTGTAAGCTCTTTGCAGGCAGGGACTGTGTTTTCTGCTCACTACTCTATGCGCAGTTGAGCCTGGCCCTGCCTGGCGCAGGAACTTAGTAACTGGATAGATGTCTGCCCCACACGTGATGCTGTAGCATGGGCTGGGAGGGTGCAGAAGTGGGCGCAGTAGAGTCGGCGGGCCTGGAGAAAGCAGAGTGCTGGGATGCATGGTAAGGAGGATGTCCCCCGCTGACCTGGTTGCAGTTTGAGCTTCAGCCTGGCATTCACAACCTTCTGGAGCCCTCGCCCTGGTCCTGACTTCAATTCCCACCTGTCCCCTTCTAGGACCACAATCCAGCCCTACCAGTCTGCTCAGGCCCTGCCCAGCTGCCTGTACCTTCCCCCCTCCTTCTTTTGAAGGCAGTGCTCCTCTCACCTCTCCCAGCCCACTCGGGTCTCTCTGTTCACTTCCTGGTTGCCCTTTAAAGCCCTCTGTGCATCTTCCTTTATCCTTGCCATCTCCCTGACCAGCACTTCTCCACCCTCTGAGCGTCTGGTGCGGTGGGCTCCCATCCACATGCCAAGTACATTCTGGCATTAAATGCACTTTTCTTCTAGTCAGAGGCCAGCTGCTGGATGAGCAGGGCTGTCTAGGGGTTTGTCAGAAACTCCAGTCCCCTGGGTTATGGCTTGCTGACTGTGTCATCAGAAATGGTGGGCTCCATGCACTCTGGCTGGCGGGGTTCAGTGGATGGCAGTCTGACCTGCGAACCAAAAGGTTGCCAGTTTGCTTCCCTATCAGGGCACATGCCTGCAGGCCAGGTCTCCATTTGGGGGCTGCAAGAGGCACCCAATCAATGTTTCTCTCCCTCTCTTTCTCTTTCCCTCCCCTTTCTCTAAAAATAAGTAAAATCTCGAATGAATGAATGAATGTTTGGCTCCTTCTTAGAGTGGGAGTTTCTGGCAGTGTCCCTGGTGGTACCAGCCCCGTCCTGGCCCTGGCAGAACCCCAGGGAAGTGGGGTGGCTGGTGAGGCCCATGAGGCCTTGGAGGGCTCCATTGGGAAAAGGTCCAACTAGTTAAAAAAATAAGAAATAAAAGCTCAGAGGTTTTTCCTTTGGCTTAGGATCTGCCTGCCTCCAGGGGCTATGGTTGAGGGGGACCTGTGTCTCAGACAGTCTCTATTACCTGGACCCTAAGACCAAACCCAAACTTACATGGAGGTGCCCGGCCTGCTGAGAGATGGGGTTTGCTGGGCTCTCCCTTCTGCTAGACGACTACCTGGCCTCCAGAAGCCAGCCTGTCCCCCCAGCCCACTGGGCTTCCTAGACTTAGCCTTGGTTATGGGCTTCCTAGACTTAGCCTTGGTTGCCAGCCCTGGCTCCCGTACCCGTCTGCTGTTTCCCCTTGCCTCTTTTCATTCTCTTCTCTCCCACCTTCCCTGCTTGTCCCAGTTGGCGCTCTGTGTGGCCTTTTCACTCTCTTTGCTCCCTCCCTTCTCACCTCCCCGGCACACACCACCCCTCATGCATCTTGTCCTCCAGATCTCCATCTCCAGTCACTCCCAGTCACACCCTAAAGCCATGACCGTGCCAGAGGTACCCAAAATGCAAAACACTCCTAGGCTCAGGGCTTCGGAAGCTAGCCTCCTTCCACCCTTCCCTGTCTGCACCCTGACTCCATGCAGTGACCCTGACTCACCCTGCCTCTTCTCCGCATCTTTCCCCTTCTATGTTGACTCAGTTTTTAAATGTATTTTAAAGGGATCTCGATATTATTCCTTGCTATAACATCACAGTAACCGAACCACCAAATACAACTGAAACAAAGCAGGGTAATCAATTTTTCTGGATACCTTACCTCTGAGCCTGCTCTGTTCCTTCTTGTTAAAGTCATTGAAACTAGAACACGAAGTTTTGAAGGCGCTTTGGAGAATATGATTCCCTGTAAAGAACATTACCTTCCTTTGTCTTTTTCAGAGTAATCAGAATGCACTCACATTGTTGCCATGGTAATTAAGTTAGGAGTTCAGGTTCTGTTGCTGTAGATCTGACTGCATATGGACTTATGTTCCAGAAGGAGCCATCCTTTTCCAACACCTACAGTCATTCATATAATCAATCTTTATCTTTCTTTTTTACTTGGTTATTGAGTTTATTGGGGTGCCATTGGTTAATAAAATTATATAGGTTTCAGGTGTACAACTCTATAATACATCATCTGTATCATCTGTGTACCTTTTAAAAGGTAAAACTTTTTTTGAATAGAATTTATATGTTTTTAAAGATTTTATTTATTTTTAGAGAGAGGGGAAGGGGAGGAGAAAGTGTGAGAAACATCAGTGTGTGGTTGCCCCTCATGTGCCCCGCATTGGGGACCTGGCCTGTAGCCGGCAGCCCAGGCATGTGCCCTGACTGGGAATCGAACCGGCGACCCTTTGGTTCGCAGGCCAGCACTCAGTCCACTGAGCCACACCAGCCAGGGTTTTTTTTTTACCTTTCTTCTCGTGGCACCCACAGCCATTCCCCTTGTAGTCTTCATGGAGAACCAGGAAATCCTGCAGATTTGAGTTAAGGCTCTGAAGAGAGCTGTGGGATTAGGGTGGATTCCCAAGTGTCTGGGAAGAGGCATGAGAGTGAGTGACACAGTTCAGCTGACATTCTTTTTTTTTTTTTAAGATTTATTTATTTTTAGAGAGGGGGTAGAGAGGGAGAAAGAGAGAAACATCAATGTGTGGTTGCTTCTCATAGGCCCCCTACTGGGGACCTGGCCTGTAACCCAGGCATGTGCCCCGACTAGGAATCAAACCAACAACCCTTTGGCTTGCAGGCCCGCACTCTATCCACTGAGCTACACCAGCCAGGGCTCAGCTGACATTCTTAGTCCTCAGAAGCCGCTGTAGCTGATAATTCAAATACCTTTTACCATTACCCCTCAGTTTAGCCTTATTCTGTAAAGTGAAACAGTCGATCAGTGATTTTTTTTTTTTTTTTTTTTTTGCTGTCGTTTTGGGCCTTGGCCCCAGGAGTGAGGGGAGACTTGTGTTCTTAGGAAGCCCCTTGGGAAGAAACCTGGGAGCTTCCTGCCCCCTTTCACCCCAAAGGCCCCTCATCCCCTGCCACTCACCTCCCCAGGATGATGCCCTTGGCTGCCGTGGGCAGGTGGAGAGGTGTCTGTCACCCTGACAGCCCCAGCTCCTCAGAGTCCTGTTACATGAGGACAGGTGGGTGGGCAGGCCTGGCCTCAGGCCAGCCTTTATGGTTTGGAAGAGGCAGTGAGGGAGTGAGGACAGGACTTTTCCATCCCTTAACCCACTCCACCTGGCCTAGCATTGTTCCCTACCTCCGCAGAGGTGGGCACTCCTTGCTATGCATTAGTCTCTTGCTTCTCATGCCCATAGGGTCAGCGTTTCACCCTCGAGGAGTCTTTGAGTTGCTGCAGCCCCTCACTGCCTGCACACGGGGTATGTGGGCAGGGTCCCTACATGTATGTATGTGATGCCCCCACAGAGACTGGCTTAGAGGTCCAGGACATTGAAACAGAAGTCATCTCTCTCTCCCAGCTCTTATATGTTTACCTCACAGTAAGAAGTCTCATGCACTTCTGTGTGGGAGGTTCCTAATCATTTCCTTTCTTCTCAGGGGACCCGAGGGCAGGCAAGTGTTCTCTTCAAGCCCCAGATCCCACGGCAGGCTCCCCCTACTTTGTCCCAGAGCACCCTGTGCCCCTCAGCACTGGGTGGGCAGAAGGCACCAGTGGGCCCTTTGTTTAATAGAGTGCCTCCACCACTTCTGGACCCGTGGGTCTTGGAGACCTACGTGGGACGTGCAGAGACAGGAATGTGTGGGACCCAGGAGGAAAGTATGCTCATTCAGGAGAGTGGCGAGGAGGAGGACCTTCTGCCCGGTCTGAGTCCAGAGTCCTCCCAGGAGAATTCGCGGGAGAGGAGGTGTCCTCCCCAGAGGAGAGTCCACTTAGCTAGTTCACAGTGCGTTCGGCAGGCCCACCAGCCAGTCAGCAGAGAATGATCAGCTGTAGCCAAGTGCCCACCAGAGTTCGAACAGCAATACGGTTAGAGTACTTCATCTCTTCACTGTGTGCGGAATTACCACTAAAAAATGCACAGTATTGTTTTGCAAGTTTATGCGTCACAGTAAATGGCATCACATGGTTATTTTTGTGTATAAATCTGCTGTCTTTGCTCAGTACCATTTGTGCTTCGTTCACATCGGTGCCTGTGACTCTAGTTTATTTCCACAGGCGTGTGGCTCCCTTGGTGCAACTGTTCCCCGGTGCTTTCATCCACCTTCCTGCCAGGGGCATTTAGGGTCTTTCCAAGGTTTTGCTCTTCAAACAGTGTGGCAGTGAGCAGTCTTGTAGATGTCCCTTTAGATGCACGTCTGAGAGTTTTCTTTTGAGTCACACCGTGTTTAATGTAACCATATAGGTTTTCAGTAGTGCCAGCCTGGAAAAAACCAACTGTTCAGCTTGCACGGACTCAGAGCTGACAGGGGTCATGAGTTTGAGCCCTCTTAAAGGATCGTATTTCTACCTGTGCTCCTCTGTGCTGCGTGTGCCAGGGGTCTTGGCCAGAAAGTGGCGTGTTAGGAGCGGGGGCATGGTGTGAGCTCTGTGTGATTGGAGGGAGCACGGGCTGCAGGTCAACTCAGGGAAGTCCGCAGCCCCGGCTAGCGCCCAGAACTCTGTTCCTGTCGCACACCCTCCTCGTGGAATTAATTTCCTCACCAGCCCGTCAGCTCCTCGGGAACCGGTGTTTTCTCCCCGGTGGTGAGACTGAACTCGTAGATAGCAGCACCTGGTGTCTTCTCCGACGGGGATATACAGTTGCTTCTGGTTGTTTGTAGAGTCTGTATTTGCAGTTTCACCTACTCGCTGAATTTTTTTCGTACCCCCAAATCAATACTTGTGGAACTCTCACCGACATGTGCAGAGCAGGAGAAAAAGTTTCCTAACGAGCTCTGCCTTCTTGTTTCAGCTCTTGTACTGTAAACCAGTCCTTTTCACTGTTGATTTAGTGGTGCACTTTTGTACTTTTGTGCTTTTTGTGGGTGTTTTCACTGTTTGAATTGGCCCCTAGTGCAGAATTGAAGTGCTTTCTAGGGTTTCTAAGTGTAAGAAGGCTGTGCTTTTCCTTGCAGGGAAGATACATGTATTAGAGAAGCTTTATTCAGGCATGCGTTACGGTGCTGTGGGCTGAGTTCAGTGTTAATGCAGCAACAATGTATATTAAATAAGGTGTCTCTGAATAGAAATACATATAATGCACAAGGTTATTTAACTTAGTCTCCCCAGAGCAGTTGTTCAGTGTTTGTGGTGACTTTGTAGAACAGAACCACTGTAAGCGGAGTCAACTGTGGTCCCTGCCGCAGGTAGAATAATACCACTCCCCCTTCCCTGCCAAGGAGGTCCCTGCCCTGCTCTGTGGGACCTGTGGATGCGGTACCTTATTTAGCATAAGGGACTTTGCCCGTGGGGTTACGAGTGTGGACAGGAGATGGAGCCAGGCACTCTGGACCTAATCATAGGGGCCCTAAAGTGCGAACCTTATCTTGCTGTGGTCAGAAGGAGATGTGACTGCAAGGGAGAAGCAGAGGGAAGTCGGCACAAAGCCTTCGCTGGCTTTGAAGAAAGAGGAAATGGCCATTAGACAAGGAATGCGGGTGGCCTCTAGAAGCCAGAAAAGGCGTGGGGATCCTTAGAAGCAGAAGCCCCGGTAATGGCCCTGCGTGACGTGGCTGAGTGGCTTGAGTGCCAGCTGCGGCCTGCGGCCTGCGACCTGAAAGGTCTACGCTGGTTAGGTTCCCGATCAGGGCGCTGCCCTGGGTTGGGGGCTGGGCCCCTGGCTGGCAGTGTGGGAGAGGCAGCTGATCAGTGCTCAGTCCTCGGTGTTTCTCTCCCTCTCCCTCCCTTCCCTTCTCTCTAAAAATCAGTGAATAAAATCTTTAAAAAACAACAACCCAGAAATGAACATAGCCCAGCCACGCCCTGGTGTTAGCCGGTGAGATCCATGTCAGACTTCTGACCTCGTTAAGATTTTTGTGTTGTTTTAATGTTATGTTGTTTGATGTTTTGTGTTGTGCTTTACTGTTTTCTTTTTTAAAAATTACTCCCTTTCCCCACCTTCCCTCCCCTTTGACAGCCGTCAGCCTATTTTCTGCATCTGTGGGTCTGTCTCTAATTTGTTTTGTTTTTTTAGATTCCACATGTAAGTGAAATCACATGGTATCTGTCTTTCTCTGTCCACCTTATTTCACTTAGCATGATACCCTTTGTGTCCATCCATGTTGTCAGAAATGACAACGTTTCGTGTTTACGGCCTTGCAGTAGTTCATTGTCTGTATGTACCAATCTCCTGTATCCATTGTCTGCCGGATGGACGTCTGGGTTGATTCCATATCTTGGCTATTGCTAGGAATGCTGCGGTGACATAGAGGCACATAGATCTTATCGGATTAATGTTTCTGGTTTCTTTGGATAAATGCCCAGAAGCAGACTTGCTAGACTTTATGACAGTTCTATTTTTAATTTTCCGAGGAACCTCCATAGTGTTTTCCATAGCGGCTATACCAGTTTACAGTACTCCCCACAGTGCACAAGGGCTCCCTTTTCTCCACACCCTAGCCAGCACCTATTATTCTGACAGGTGTGAGATGGTGTCTTGTTTTAGTTTTAATTTGTGTTTCTCTGATGACTAGTGATGCTAAGCATCTTTTCGTATTTATTGGCTGTCTCTATGTCTTCTTGGCAGAGTTGTTTATTTAGGCCCTCTGCCCATCTTTTAATCGATTATTTGGGGTTTTTTTGTGTTAAGCTGTATGAGTTTCTTATATATTTTGGATATTAACTCCTTATCATTTGCAAATATCTTCTCCCATTCAATGGGTTGAGTTTCTGTTTTGTAGATGATTTTCTTTCCTGTGGAAAATCTTTTTAGCTTGATATAGTCCCATTTTTATTTTTTAGATTTTATTTATTTCTAGACAGAGGGGAAGGGAGGGAGAAAGAGAGGAAGAGAAACATCAATGTGTGGTTGCCTGTCAGGCACCCCCACTGGGGACCTGGCCCGCAACCCAGGCATGTACCCTGACTGGGAATCGAACTGGCGACCCTTTGGCTCACAGGCTGGTGCTCAGTCCGCTGAGTCACACCAGCCAGGGCATAATCCCATTTTTTAATTTTCCTTTTGTCCCCTTTGCCTGAGGAAACACATCCAAAAGGATGTCGCCAAGGGCACCATCAGAACGTTTACTACCCATGTTTTCTTCTAGGAGTGTTATGGTTTCAGGTCTTACACTTAAGTCCTTAATTCATTTTGAGTTTCTTTTTATATGTGCTGTAAGAAGATGGCCCTATTTCTTTTTTCTTGTCTTTTCTTTTTTTTTTGCATGTATCCATCCAGTTTTCCCAACATCATTTTTCGAAGAGACTGTCATTACCCCGTTATACAGGGCGGGGCAGAAGCAGACTTACAGTTGCGTGTACACCAAACAGTCTATTCTTATATCATTATTTATTAATTATTGTATTACTTTCTACACAAGCAACTGTAAGCCTACTTTTGCAGCACCTGTGTATCCTTGCTTCCTTTGTCATAGACAGTTGATCGTATAAGTGAGGATTTACTGCTGGCCTCTCCATTCCATTCCATCCCCCTGTGTCTGTCTTTATGCCGA